>JAJJHT010004648.1:3661325-3679307 GCA_021223865.1 Drosophila pandora | reverse complement strand
TAATTATATATTTTTAAAATATATGTTATGTCCTTATATGTGTCCTTATATATTTTTCTAATATTTTTTCATTTTTTTTTGTTTTGATTACATTTTTTTTAAATATAATATTTTTTTTATTTTTTTTTAAATTAAATATTTAAATAAATTTTTAATTAGTCGCCTAATCCTCAAAACCCAATCCTTAGACCCTTAAATGCCAATATTGAACTGCCCTTCCGCCCTCCGAGCCTTAAAGCTCATATTTTGGCTCTCATAGATTTCCTCAAGTTCGTGTCATTGAAGTCTTTCGTTTGCCTCCCAACAGAATGCCAAGAAAAATGAGAAAAAAATACATAATTCTGGAGCGGCGAGCAAAAGAGACGGCCGATTGCCAACACGGCTCCCGCTTTGGAGCCCCTCCTTGCGACCGCCCCTCCCTCCCTGCGCTCCACTCCACTCCACACTCCCCCTCCTCGGTCTTATGTGACTTTCTGGTTTGGCAGCTGCTGCCGTGTTGCTGCCGCTTCTTGGGGAACACAAATACGAACACAAACACAAACACAGACTCGCTGTCGTCGTCGTCGTCGTCGTCGTCGCCCCTTTTGCATTTGTATATGTAGGTCTACGTCCGATTTTACTTTCACTTTTAAAGGTTTACGAACTTTTCTGTTTACAAGTCCGGCAGCGGCCGAGACCAGCGACAGCGAAGCCGGCAGCGACGTTGCGTTGCGTTTGCGTTTGCGGCGTCTCTCATTTCAAATGCTTCTCACAGCACGTGGGNGGGGGACGGGGGATGTCGGCACAGCACAGTGGAATCAATTAGTGGCCATTACGTGTTACCTGATATTTTGAGCCTTGCTAGCCGCCACTTGGCCCACTGTACTCCTCGCGGCAGTTGAGTCACCGCCACACAAGGAAGTGCAATGCAAAAAAAAAATATAAAAAAATAAACTAAGAGAGAGAAAAATAAATAAGTAACAAAGTAAAAAATAAAAATAATAAAAAAAACCTCGTGCTGCTTGGCTTGCAACACCGACTTCCTTGACATTGAAGCAAGGATTTTGGCCACGCCGCAAAGGGGTAGGAGTTAGAGGGTGGCAGAGGGGAGGGGCGGCAGGCAGGAGGGCAAGTGGCACGGAAGTGGGGAGCCACAAGCAGCGACGCCGACCGCAACACCGAGCAGCAAGTAAGCAGAGCTTGTGCGACAGCAATGCTGTTTTTTAGTCGGTCGGTCATTGACCGTTTCTGAGACGCAGTGACGCCGTGGCTGGCTTTTCGAAGGGGGTTCGGTAGTGCGGTGGTGGGGTTAGTGGGGGGATAGTGGAGCCTTATTTTGGTTTTTTTTTTCTCGGTACATGGCTTCTTGCCACAATTGTTCTTTAGGGTTATATTTGGGAAAAGGATGATAGTGTTATGGTTGTGTTCCTTCTGGGTGCTGGTTGTGGGATGATTTTTTTTATGAATTTGCATATCTTTCTTAATTATTCTTAATTCTTAATTATTGTTTATCTTTTTTTTTTTTAAATATTAGTTTCTTTGGCTCCTTGTTTGTAGTTTTAATATTTTTTTCTAACCAAACTTGTCTTATTTGTGGTTTTATTTCTCAGAATTTTTCTATAATATTCTCTTAATATTAACTAACAGTTGATAAGTATTATAATAAGATTTATTATGATTATAATACTCTGACTATTATGGCTTTAATATTACAAAATATTAGATATTAAATTTTTAATTTAAACACTATGTCTGATACAAGAAATTCTTTCATGCTTACTTCATGCTATTGTTTCAATTAATTGTTCTTAAGTTGTTTCTAAACTTTCATTTTATTTTATTAATACTGTTAACTATAAATACCTCTAATATTATACCTTTGTTATTGGTAAATAAGTTATTTTTTTATATATATTTTTTTTAGCACTATTTTATGCCATTTTTAAGAATACTACCATAGTTCTTATTGCCTACTTTTAAAATTGTAGCTACTATAATTGCTACTATAGCTTCTATAGTTTCTACTATTGCTGCCCCTTTTGCTCCTAATCCTCCCTAATATTCCCTCCCTAATATAAGAAGCTACTACCTTTAATGCCAAAATTGCTAAAATATTGCTACTATTGTTGCTACTTTTGCTGCTTTTTACTACTGCCGCAGTTGCTGCTGCTACTACTGTTGCTGGTACTACTGCTGCCACTGTTGCTGGTGTTGCTGTTGCTGTTGCTGGTATTGCTGCTGTTGGTGTTGCTGGTGTGGTGTGTCGTCTACCAACTTGTTGGACAAGTTGACGGCCTACGTGAGTGTGCATTGCATTGATTGGTGGGGGAATTGGAGGCTTGTGCGTTTGCGTTTGCGCAAAAGTCAATGAACTCGAAATGATCCGCTTGCCGCAGTGGGGGCGGCCTCTTGTTGTTGCTGTTGCTGTTGCTGCTGCTGCTGCTGCTGCTGCTGCTGCAACTACAGACTCGTGTGTGTTTGTGGAATTTGCACCAACACGGCAACATTTTTGGGAATGTAGGTAAGCGACTTGCTGTTGTTGTTTCTAACCTTTTCGCAAAACAACAACAAAACATTAGGCAATCGGCCACCACCTCACTGTCAATAGTTATAGCCACCTCCTCCTCCTCTTCCCGCGCGCCCCCCGCTTTGGTCCAAAATCTAGAGTGCAATGATCTGGCCAATTGAGAGATAGCAACAGTCACAATGGAAAGAGAAAGACTGATTGCATGACACAATGTCGTTGGCACAGTGACCGGAAAACAGATTGCCTTAATGACTGACTTTTCGTTTTTCAAAATCAATGTTGCTGTCTGTTAACACCCTCCTTCCCCCCTCTGGTGGCACTTAGAATGCAACAGGTGTTGCCCCCTTTCACCTGTTAGGTGAAGTAAAGTACACCTGTGGAATGAAATGGAAAATTGTGGGCCAAAGGTCAATGAACCCCAAGGAGAAGAAATAAAAATAATAATCATTACAAGAAGAAGGTCCTGAAAGTAATTATCTCGACACCTTTTGAGGACTCCCGTTACTGTGGCAACTAATTGCCACTGCCATTTGTCAACTCGCTGCCCCCCAATCTGTGCCACACCACAGAGCGTTGCAATATGCAATATGCAACACAGAATCGATGGCAATTACCCTGCGAAAGTGGCAATAAAACCATAATGAGCAAAACAGGTAGCTGGCCGGGAATGGAATGGAAAATAAAGGAGGCAGGTGCCTCTTCCACTGCCACTGCCTCGCAGAATTCGGCAATCACTTATTATTATTGTCCAGGCTTCTTGCCCCGTTCCGTGGCAAGTTGCAGCCTGTCCGGTCCCCGGTCCCCGGTTCATTCCCGTTGCTCGTGTGGCAATTAAATTTGGCCTCAAAAAACAAAAAAGCCACCACGTTGCATTCTGGGGCTGCCACTGGGACTTGGGACTGTGGCTGGGAGTGGGACTGAGACTGAGACTGAGATTGGAGAGTCGAGTGAAACCTGGTCGCAGAGTGAAAATCTGCGGGGTCAATCTCCCATCGATGCAACGCCGGGGTCAAGCCAGATGCGTGCAACATTGTTGCACATCCGCAGGCGCAGCTTGCTCAGGTGTCTGAGGTGCTGGACACTTTGCTGGACACCTTTAGCTTCCTTTCCCCAGAGATGGGTCTTCCGAAAAATAAATCAATTAAATAAATTACCTTGTTTGTCCGGAATACTATCAGTTTTTAATTTATCTTGGAGTTTGCGAGCTTAGGTGGGTTTTGAGAGTTTCTTGATTTTAGTTATTAAATTTTCAGATAATTAAAATCTTATATAAACAGCAAATTGTTCTTGGAATGACACAAAATATCTATATCTATATCCTTCTATATACGATTACATGGGGATTACGAGATTCCCACTAATTTATGGACACTACTTGCAACATAGATGGAAGTTGTGGGTGCCACTATGGGGTTTGGGGAGCTCTTTTTTTGCATTCCGAGAAACACTGAGACAGTTTTTATGAAATAATACCTATACTTATAATAAGAATACTTATAATAATTCAAAATAAGATTAATCTTCTTACAAATATTATTTTTATTTCTAGCTTTCGATTCAAAAACTTCCTTTATATTAAATCTTTGAATAATGATACCACTTCAGAGGATATAAAGTGAGTATTGATTTATTTTATTCCTATACAAATTTATTGATTAATCTGCTAGATAAAAGGTATCGAGATCTGAACCTTAATTTTAAGTATCCCAAAGACCAGACTTAAAAGTAAGCGAATTTGAGATAGAACAGAATTTTCTAGGAGTGTCTAGACTCCAGGTCTCCATTGAGTGATGCCAGTTGGCAGTGTTTTGTGAATGTACGTCCATTATAGAGATATATATGTGGAATATATTATATATACATATGTATATCGCAGCGAGAACCGGAGCCGGAGCCGGAGCCGAGGCGCAATTGCATTCTATTCTGATGCTGATTAGCATTCTCCGGCCGTCGAAAAGCCACTCGTTTCGATGTTTGTCACTTTATATAACACACGGACGGCGTTGCACTTGTCCGCCATTCCGAGCAGCTGCACTCTGGCAGGGATTTGGTTAGGGGTTGAGGGTTGAAATGGACTCCACCTCCCACCTCCCACATCCTCAGCCAGTTCACAGCCTTCTGGCCATCATGGACATCATCATCATAACGTCAGGTGGTAACATAACCCGAGTGTCGCATTTAAATTGAAATTGGTCTTTGGAATTGAATTTGGAATTGCCAACTAGCCGATGACATTGTGAGTGCTTGGGTGGTACTCATGCAAATCAGTGGAAAATACAAATAAGATACTAAATTATGGAAAAATGTCTGGGTTGGAATGTCTGGGAGGATCAGGGGTTTATTGTTCTAGTCTCTCAATGGAGTGGTTCTAAAAAGGTAAAATGGTTAGAGGGTAGATATGCCCTTCTTGGGTGATCAGGAACACCTTCCAAGATGTCTAGACTTATTCAAACTTGATGTCCTGGCAAGACTGTCCACTTGTCCGTCTGTTTCTAAGTCTACTACTCCTGCAGTTCTTAAGCAATCTCCTTGAAATTTAGTCAAAAGACTTGCCCTTTTTACTCGTACTTGAATATTTTCCAGAGAAAACCCAACAATTTTAACCACAAAGGGGTATCTAAGGAATGACTTATCCCTCAGCTAGCTTTCTTTCCTTGATTTTTTTTACACTTGCTGATTAGTAAAGCTTGAGTAAAGCTAGTATTTAATGCAGTTACCATGAAGCGTTGCACAATCAGAATTTGCATTGATTTCCAAAGCTAAATAAATGATTAAATGTCTGAATGACTGAGTGACTAACTGACTAACTGAGTGATTGATCTATCCTGGCTTTGGCACTGGAACTGGCACTGTGTGTGGCTTTGGCACTGGCACTGGCATTATCCAATGCCTAGTCCAAGGCCCAGGTCCGGGCCATATTTGCAATTTCGAAATGATTATAATATTATTCGAATCGATTGCCATATGCGAGTGCGTATGCGTAATCAGAGTCGATCGATCTATAGATAGATAAATTAGATGCAAGACTTAGCAAATGGAATAGTTTTGAAAAATACTTGTCCACATATATCTTATAGATATATGTATCTTTGTTTATTAAGAGTGCTGGTGTTGGACCCTAGAAGTGCCCTTGCCCTTGTTCAATTTTTTGGTCTTCAACGACCTTCGGATATTTTCCACTATCACACAGTAGGAAATGTTTGGATCAGATACCAGATACCAATGATATCTTGCAGATGCTTGGACTTTAAGAGATCAATGAACGTTTTCAATAGGAAATTAAACAAAAAAAAAAATAAAATTAAAACCGATTGAAATCGAAAACCAAATCGATGGGCAAACTGAAACTGAAACTGAAATGAAGTCAGCATTTGACTTTTTTATTTATTATTAATATATGCAATGATTAGCGGATTAGTGGGCTGGTTATGAGCGATTAAGCTTTATTCGAATTCGAATTCAAAGTGAATTGCCTCAGCTAACCATCCAGCCCACTACTACTGAGTAACTAAGCAACTCAGCAGCCACCAACTGAGAAACTGAGCAACTTTTTGATTTGAGTTTGAATTTGAGTTTGAGTTTCAGTTTCAGTTTCGGTTTCGTTGACCCCGCTGATGCAGAACCTTGGAATTAGCATAAAGCAATGCGGCTGCTGCTCTACATATACAAAAAAAAAAAAAAATAAAAATAAATAAAAAGAGGGGGGGCTATAGTGGGTTTAAAGACCTGGTGGTTTTGGGCCACTACACTCTGGACCCTGGCCAAGATCCCGGCCAGGTGATTCCCCCCACTCCCCACTGTCTTGACTATTTTTCACGATGACTTCATTAAGATGCGAGAGCATTGATATTGGAGTGGCACGTGCATGTGTATCTTTGTATCTTTGTATCTATATATCTATGTATCTGTTTCTTTAATTGTTTCTTTTTTGTAGTGGTTGCCTGTAGTGGTTGTCTTTTTGTATCTTTGTGTCGGTTGGGCAGGTGTCGAAACAATGTGTGGCGCAGTGCAGCTTAATTAGAATGTTGCCACATTTGTGAGCTCGAATGTGTGTGCTCGAATAAAAGTGTCAGAACAAGTTGACTTGGCAATTTGTCAACCGGCAGTTCAGTTCAGCTTCAGCTAGCCATTCCAAATGCATATTCCAAATGCTTTTGATTGCAACAAAAGCAAACCATAATAAAAAATATATATCCGCCAGCCAGCCAGCCTGCCAGCCAGCCAGTCCGCCAGTCTCAACGACAAACGAGCTCAAAATCTGGCCAAGTCAAGTCAACTCACCTGGGTGAGTCCATGTCCATGGATCCGTTCATGCGCAAGGTTTTTGGCCATACAGAGAGCCACATACTATACTATACTATAGTATACTATAGTATAGTATGCTGGCCGCTATTAGCACCACCAGTAGATACCACCACCACTAGTCACTGGTAGTAACCACCAACACCACCCAAAGTGCATTGATCTCAAAATGGCTCAAAAGCCATTGAACTGCAACTGCCAAGCAGCAGCAGCAGCAGCAGTCGCAGCAACAGCAACATCAGCAGCCGGCACTGCAGCGGAGGCTGCTGCAACAGCCGCCACAGTCTCCGGCTCGGCTCTCTCATAAGTCTTATGCTAATTTGTATTCTTATTTTGATTTTGATTTTTATTTTTATTTGAACTTATTTTCTGTCTGGCTGAAAATGGGGAATACCCTGGGGGGCTTTTTTTCTCCAAAGTCCATGTGCAATTTATTTTTTTGGCCAAGATCCAAGGATTGTTTAGAGGGGGTTTTAAGGGGTTATTTATAGAATCTATGTAGTGCCCAGATATCATTGAAATTTTACTTCTAGTATGTAGAATCTTTTAGTGAAGATTTTGATGAAATAAAATTAAAAAACATTATCAGATTAATAAATAAAATTTGGTTTGATTTATGAAATAATATAAAGATGATTTATTCCTTAAAAGTTTAGACAAAACATATAGGGATGATTAGAATTTATTCATCTTACAGAATTTATAAAACTTTAAGAATTTATAGAACTTTGAGAATTAAAACAACTGGACGATTTTATAGAACTTGGAGATTTTGTATAACTTTTTAAGAACAATTGGAATTTGGATGCCAGAATTCAAAGGAAAGTCTTAAATTTTTAGGTTTTAATATTAGGTATATTTAGTTACTGTTTTTATAAAAATATTCTAAGATTGTTGCGTTAATTCTTTGAATCTTTTTTACATTTAATATAACAGAATTATATTTATATTATATATTTACAATACGAAATATAATTTAAAGAATATTTTAGTATAAGTTGGAATTAGTACTAAAATATTCTTTTTGAGGCCTCTATAGTATATAATGAATTAAAAATGTAACATCCTAAGTTATAGTGCCAGCATACCTCTTAAGAACCATTAAGAACCACCTCTTACCCTATTCGGCTTGCCGGTCATCGAAACCGAGAATGAAATGAAAATGTGACCAAATGTAAATTCTTTTCTGCTGCTGCCAGTTGTAGTTTGTTTTTTAATTTTTTATTTAGTTTTTTTTTTTTTTTTTTTTTTTNGGGGTTCTAGTGGTTCTAGCAGTTACTGGAATCCACTAGATACCCGGCACGTTCTTCGGGTGGCTGTCTCTCTGTTTTCTGTTTTCTGAATGCTGATTTTTCTGATTTTTTGTCTGAATTTGTGCTTTTGTGGTGCTTTTGATAGTTGACGGCTGCTCTGGAGGGTTAAACGAACGCTGGCCTGGCCTATGAAAGATGTCAAGGTATCTCTGGTAAAATTCGTATTCGTATTCGTATTCGAATTCGTACGCCAATCGGATTCAATTCATTCTGTTGGGTCTGAGGCAACCGAGCTTAGTTTAAAATGGAAATGGACTTATCCGTAAATCCTGTAAAGGGATTAGAAATTCCAAAAACTATATGTATTTCCACATCAACAAAATAAACAGAGAAACTCCCCCCACTAAGGCAGAAAATTGCTGACCATCGAAGAAAGGGGCATGTGTAGCGTACACAACCTTGGACTTTGCAACCAAAATCCGAGATGCTCCATTAATGGAAGTCAGCCAGAAAACCCAAAACCTACAAAGTCGGCAAAAAATAAGGTTTGAAAAAAAAGGGGAGGGGAGGAGCTCTGTGTCTTGAATTACCATTCCGCGCACAATCAAATCCGATTGGGAATTGTAAACATCGCTCCGAAAAAAATTGGGTTGAAAAAATAAAGCAATGCACAACCACCTTGACACATTTTCTCCGGAATGGGGGAGGGAAATCAAAGGGATCTGAGATGAAAACTGGTCTATCGTCCAGTTACATATAGTATTACTTAAGTATATATAATATATTTATATTTTATTGTGGAGTGGACAGAAGGCAAACAAGATAGGGAGTGCACTCAGTACATGGGAGTGAGTTAATCAATCAGTTCTGTTGCAATTGAAATTACAAAAGTACTTTACTTTACTTTACTTAACTTTACGAAATTTTATTTTATTTTTATTTCTTTTTATTATTTTTTTGTTGTTTTTTTTTCTGATAAGAGTTATATAGCCACGTGAGGCCCTATTGTGCCCCCGATTTCGGATTCGGATTCGTATTCTCGTATTCGTATATTTTAGATTCCAGATTGAATTTCCATTTCCAATCCGAATTTTTTTTCGTTTTTTCGGCTTGAGTTCGGGTTTTGGTGCGCAATGCACTAATACTGATTAGACTGGTACTGGATGGGTCTTAAATAAATAAATTAAATAAATATACAAACCGAATATTAAATGTGGAAATGCGTCGCGTTTTAATCACAACTGGGATTCTGGGACTCTGGGGTGGGCTTCTCTGCCCTCGACCGCCTTTGCTTCGAGCTTCCAGCATTTTTCTACTTCCACTTCCACATACATATAGTCTGGATCTGTGGATCCAGATCCTTCTGCCACATCCAGAAGAAGGTTTATTCACCTTCACAGAAACAAGAGAAAATATAAGGTTTAAAAATAATCCATTGACAGCCAGCATCCGCTTGTCCGCTTGTCCGCCTGTCCGCTTGTCCGCTTCAAGTTCCAGGCTCTAGGTTCCAGGTTCCAGGTTCCAGGTTCATGTCCTGGTCTGTCAGGTTAATGATCTTTTGTCCAGACGACTGATGCCACTGGCGGCGGCGGCGGCAGCAGCGGGTCATTAAAAATCGTACAGGTAAAAATTTCAAGTTAATGCCGACAAGGCAGGCCAGCAGCCCAGACACCCAGACAGAGTCGTAGATCTTTCTGCATCCTCCTCTTCCTTTTCCTTTTTCCTCTTCCATTGCTCCTTTTTGCTCCTTTGTCCAGCTACTACTACTCCGATGGAGAGTCAATGGCCGAGGGGATCTATTTTAGCGCATGCCATTGGCCCTGAACTTGTTTTGTCCCGACCACCGCTCCTGGGGCCAGCCCTTTCAATTAGGGGGTAGTCATACTCAAAAAAAAAAATATATATAAAAGTTTATATATTTATTTTTTATTTTTTGAGATTTTTGAGAAAGGTCTGTTTTTAGTTTTAATTTGGTTTTAAATTTATTATTTAAACTTATAGAAAGAGATTATAGAGGGTTATAGAGCTTATTTAAGAAGAGATAAGTACCTCCCTTTAAAATACAGGTATAATGTCACTCAAAAATTAGTTAATTATTAGTAGATGATTTTAATTAAAATTTATTATTATAAATTCTATCAAAAAGAGATGGGAAAATATGATGAAAATTTTAATTGCTTTTAAAAGTAAATTTAAGGCTCTCTAATTTTACAATTGGTATATTGTATTATTTATTTTTATTCATATATTGTATTAACTATTATTCATAAACGCATTTATAATATAAAAACTAATATAGGGAAGAGTAACTAACTAATAAGGCTAATAATACTCCTTTAAAAAAATATATTATTTCGTCAGCCTTTAGAGTAGCACTACCCCCGAAAAATGTTGGCCCTTTCTGTGCTGCAGACCCTCATGAGTCAGTTGCGAATTCTGGAAATCCCTGTGGCATCTGCAACAGTAAAAAGGAAGGCAATTCCAGGGACTGTCTGAGGCCATTTCAGAGGGGAAAACCCCAAAAAAAAAAAATAAATACATATATACACATATATGTATACGAAGAAATAAACAATTCAAGGCTATATTTTAAGACTCTAAGATGGCCACTCGATGTCTCAAGAAATTGAGAAATTGAAAAGCAATTGAATAAATTGAAATCCAGGGGATACAGAGGAGACAGACCCAGACAGATCCGATCCATTTTAGATCGGATCAGGCTTGGTTCTCTATGGGATTGGATGGAAAAGACCAGAGAGATTCCAAGGTCCAATCGAATCTTTGGTGTAATGTATGCGCATGCATATGATTTTCTCCTTCGAATTTCATTTTCAAATTTTTACTTTCGAACGGATTTCGAACCTTTTCCGAGCCGAGCTGGCTTTGGGCCATCTCTTTCCCACTTAAGGCAAGACTCCTTGCCATTTCGCTGACGCATTTCGGTTTTATTTATTTATTTTTCTTATTTATTTATTTTTTTTTTTTGTTGGGCACCGAGACCCGTTTCAAATTCTAAAGAAATCCCAGTAATCGCCGAGCGCTTCGGGTGACCAGACGTCCTCAAACGGGTGACAAAAAAAAAAAAAGTAAAGAAAAGAAACTCGAGAAGTGAAATAAGAGTGAGAGTGCCATGGACGCGGAGTTCTCCTCCTGGCTGGCCACCCTGCTGGTGCCCGGCCTCCTCATCCTGGTGATCCTGTACCTCTGCGAGCACCAGTACGATGATATTATTGGTGTGGCGCCACCAGGACCCTGGGGTCTGCCCTTCGTGGGATATCTGCCCTTTTTGGATGCGAAGAGACCGCACAAGTCCCTTCAGAAGCTGGCTAAGAGGTATGGGGGCATCTACCAACTGAAAATGGGCAGTGTCCGGGCGGTGATCCTGTCGGATGTGGCACTCGTTCGGGACTTTTTCCGCCACATAGAGATGACCGCCCGGGCTCCCCTCTACCTCACCCACGGCATCATGGGCGGATATGGTAAGCGGCGAAGCAAGACCTTTCCAGAAGTTACCATTTCATCCTTTTAGGGATTATCTGCGCCCAGGGTGCCCTCTGGACGCATGCCCGACGCGAGGTCATTGATTGGCTGAAGGCCCTGGGCATGACCCGTCGTCCGGGGGACTTGCGGGAGAGTCTCGAGAGGCGAATTGCCAGGGGAGTGGACGAGTGTGTTCAAGTGAGTCGCATCCTGGACTCTCAGATCCTTCTGATTAAACGTAGTTACCTTCTAGATCTATGAGGCTGAGGCAGACCAGAGTCCCGACTCTGAACTGGATCCTGTAGGTGGACTTTTCCACACTCTGGGGAACATTATCAACGATCTGGTGTTCGGAATAACCTACAAGCGAGATGATCCCGACTGGCTGTACCTGCAGAAGCTGCAGGAGGAGGGCGTCAAGATGATCGGGGTGTCCGGAGTGGTGAACTTCCTGCCCTGGCTGCGGCATCTGCCGGAAAACAAGCGCAACATTCGCTTCCTACTGGAGGGCAAGGCCAAGACGCATGCCATCTACGATCGGATTGTGGCCTCGTGCAAGGAGAAGCTCAACGAGAAGCTGGCGAGGCACAGGGAGGAGCAGGAGGTGCTGCGCCAGGAAAGGCGTAGAGCTCAGATGGAGCAGGGACATCCGAGGCAGCAGACAGAGGATGAGGATGACCACGATGACCACGGTGGGCAGCATGTCGGAGATATTCCGGAGGAGGAGGAGCAACAGGAGGAGGGCAATGAGATGGGGTTGCCTTTCCCAGACGCGAATGACGCAGAAGATCGGCAGGGAGAAGAGGCTTCTGGTGAGGAGGAAAACGAGGAAGAGTATGATGATGATGATGACGAGGAGGATGATGAAGACGAGGAATACGAGCCCTATTGCATCTTGGAGCACTTCCTCATGAACAAGATTCCCATGTCGCAGCTCTACTGCGACGACCAGCTGCGTCATCTACTGGCCGATCTCTTCGGAGCCGGCGTGGACACCGCCCTGGCGACTCTCCGATGGTTCCTGCTCTACATGGCCCGCGAACAGAGCTGCCAGCGCCGCCTCCACGAGCTCCTGCTGCCCCTGTCACGGTCGCCCAGTCTGGAGGAGCTCGAGCCCCTGGCCTACCTCCGAGCCTGCATCTCGGAGACCCAGCGCATCCGCAGCGTAGTGCCCCTGGGAATTCCGCACGGCTGCGAGAGGGACTTCACCGTTGGGGACTATCGCATTCGTGGTGGCTCGATGATTGTCTCGCTGCAGTGGGCCATACACATGGATCCGGTGGCCTTTCCCGACCCAGAACAGTTCCGGCCCGAGCGCTTCCTGGACGAGTCCGGAGCCTATGTGGCTCCGCCGCAATTCGTGCCCTTCCAAACGGGCAAGCGGATGTGTCCCGGCGATGAGCTGGCCCGGATGATGTTGACCCTCTTCACGGGCCGTATCCTGAGGCGATTCCATCTGGAGATGGCTGAGGACTGTACGGTGGACATGAATGGAGAGAGTGGCATCACCCTGACTCCGGAGCCCTACAAGCTGCGCTTCAACAAACTGCCCCTGATGTATATGCGGGAATTGAAAAATCCAGATGGCTCGGATCTGGATTAATTTAAATATGTTTTTTAATTTTTTTTTTTATAGTTTTCTTGTGAAAATATATTTTTTTAATTGCGTGGAATAGTGGAAAATAAAATGTGACTTTTTTTTTTAAACAAAGTTGGGATTTTAAATGGATTTAGATCTTTTCTTAAGACTTTTTAAATCAGATCATTTTTTGTCTGAAAGAAAGCACGAGGTTATGTAGTTTTTCGAGAAAGAGATAGCTCCTTGATGATCTAGATCTCTAGATCCTTGAATTATGGCGACCGTGACAAGCTCTAGGGAGCTTCAGGGAGATCTCTAGTTTCTATAGATCCTTTGATTTAGGAATCACATAGTGCTGACAGTGATAGTGCTCTAATAGTTAATATCTCTAAAGATCTGACCATAATAAGGAGTTCCCTAAATAGCTTTTAGAAGGTCATCTTCTATAGATCCTTAAATTATGGCGACCGTGACTAGGCCCTTAGAAAAAAGTTGATAAGAAAACAGTCTTTTATTTTTGTATCTTTTTCAATAACATTTTGTCTTTATTTTGAAATTGTTTGCTTATTTTGATGTGTGCTTGTAAGACTAAACCACAGTTTGTTTTGTTTGTTGTTTGTTTGATTGTTTTGTTTGTTTGTTGTTGTTTGGACATTAAGCTAGCACTAATACTATGAAATAAACAAGAACGTTAGCTAACTACCAACTAGCAATTAGCTACCAAATAGCGTAAACGTATAGCGATAATAAAAATAATAATAATAATAGCTAATGAATAATTAATAGTTAATAACTAAGATTAATAACTAAGAAAAAAACATTAACATTAGGCCTAGCTAACCAATAGCAATAGAATTGGAACCTATCAGCTAGGGGTTTCGATTAAAATTAATTGAACACAGCTTCTTGGGGGTGACAGAATAGAATTGTTTGCTCAGCCGATGGCCGAAGGATTATCCGGGGGGGAGTCCGTATCCTTTAACGGTTCAACTGGTAACTCAACAATGAGGCCGGGCTGGAGGTGGAGATGCCTCCTCCTCCTCTGTATTTTCTTTTTGTTTCTTTAGAATTATTGTGTTTAGATTTGTTGTTTGTTGTGTGTAGGAACAAAACCGTGCTCTGCAGCATCAAGGACTCTCCAAGGACTCGCCTTAGTTGGCTCCAACATTGCGCATATGATGCGGCGAAGGCTCCGAGGCGGTGGGGGCGAGTGGGCGGCGTTTCAGGCAGACCTTGAAGGCCTCGGGCGTGATGGTGGCGCCCACATTGCCCTTGAGACTGGGCAGTGAGTGACCCGCCGGCAGGGCAATGTCGAAACAGTGCATGAACGAGGCGAAGAACAGGAAGAGCTCCATCCTGGCCAGGACATCGCCCAAACACATGCGTCGGCCCACTCCAAAGGGTATGAAGTATTCCGGCTTCCGGACCTTGCCCTCCGAATCGATGAACCGCGAGGGACGGAACTCCTCCGGCTTCTCCCAGAGATTGGGATCCATGTGGACACTGTTGATCAGCGGGATGACATGTGAGCCGGCCGGTATGGTGTACCCATTGAGTTCCACATCTCTACAGAAGACAGAAAAGAGGAGAAGAGAGAAGAGAGGTGGTGATTAGAATCGTTTTTGCGATGGATTGGATTGATTTCTCGGACTATCAGTGGCAGGGGCTGGGCCAGAAAGTGGGACAACACCAGTTGATAGTTCCTAGATGGCGGGAGCACTGGAGGAGGAAGCTGGGCAGCTGAATGGAAAGCCACGACAATGAATGGTAATCAGTCGATGCGTAGAATGCGTTTTTTTTTTTTTCTTTTTCCAATCCAATGTGAATGAACGGACCTCGCGCATTTGCGTAGATCGAGTGCGTAAGCACTGGCTATCAGCTCCTCCTCCTCCTGGTGCTTCACTTGATACAATCTCTATGTAATCTCTGGCTAGTGCTTACCTTGTGGGCGAGTGTGTGGTGGCCAAGGGAACTATGCTGGAGCGGCGCATCGACTCGAGAATGGTCGACTCTGTGATGGGCAGGTACTGCAAGTCCTCGATCGTGGGCAGACGATGGCGTCCCACCACCTGGTCCAGTTCGTCCTGCACCCGACGCATCTCCTTGGGATTGCGCAGCATGAAAACGTTGATCCAGAGCAGGGTGGTCTTAATGGTTTCCATGCCGGCGGAGAACAGATCGATGATCACCTGGACCAGTTGCTCCTCTAAAGGATAGAGATTTTGGTTATAGGATTGTGGATTTCGGAGGACTCTCTTTGAACTCACCATGATTCTTGCCGTCGAAGAGCTCGGCATCGGTGCCCTCGGCCTTGGCCTTCTCGATTTCACAGAGATAGAAGTCCACCAGGTCCCGGACGTTGTTTGGATCGAAGCTCTTCTTGTGATCGTCGATGACGTCCTGGTAGAATCGCTGCATCTCGGCCCGGTTCTGGGCGATCTTGTTCTTGGCGGTGGAGATGCTGGGGAAGCACTGCATCGTCGGGATGTAGTCGACGGTGTGGATCTCGCCGAACAGCCGCATACCCTCCTCGATGAGGAAGTTGAAGCGCCGGAACTTGGGATCATCGATGCTGAAGCGGGTGGACATCATGAGGCTGCAGATCACATTGCTGACCGCCACCGAGATGACCGGGGAGAGGTCCACGGGCTGGCCATCGCTGGCATGCAGATGTCCGATGAACTCATGGACTTCAGTCTAAAGATAGGTTTAGGATTAGGTCTCTGTGTCCTAGGGATATAATAGAGCTATGGACTCACCATAATACGCTTCTGCATCTGCTGCTTGCCGTTGCCCATGTAGGTCATGCCGAACTGCCGGAGCTTGTCGTGCAGAAAGCGGCGCTGATCCTTCCAAAGTTTTCCAGTGCTGTTGATAATGCCTGCAAAACAAGGGTTATAATTTTTATTATTACAACACTAATTGAGGTAGGCTTCACTTCGCTTTGCATTTAAACCTCCACTACTCTTCCGAAAGTCTCTTATTATATTTTTGGGTTTTATTATTTCGGAGCTTGGGACTGGCCTGGCCCACTTTATCAATTGTTTGGGGTTTCGGCCGAGCAAAACGAAATACCAGAAAGAAAAAGAAATCCCAGCAAAATGCATATATAGGTACGAAAAAAACAAAAAAGATACAGAAATACAATATTTTTTTACAATCACAGCCAGAAACGTGATTTCTTGGCATCGCCATCTCAGCCAGAAAAGTGCCGCAATGCGTTATCATTGAAATGAATTAAGTGCAACGGTAAGCAGGGGTTTCAAAAATAATAATAAAAAATATATAAGAAAATAAAAAATATATAAAAAAAAAAAAGGTAATAAAAAGAAATAAAATCGAAACTCGAAAATCAAAGAGAGTGACAACTGCCGACAAAAAAAAAAAAGAAAAGCGGAATTTCTTCACTTTTTTTTACTCTTCTCTTCTTTTTGATTATTTTTTTATATAACTGATTAAAATAATTAAGAAATTTAAATGGACTTGGCTCCCAGCGAGATGCCTCCCCGATAACTTTTTGCTTTCACAGCGGAATAATGCGGGAAAATATGAATTTTTTTACGTCGATTTTTGCAATTGCCCTTGGCAAATAAAAAATAAAGTGTTGCTGGGTCGTAGTAATAGTAAAAAAAATTACTAAAAAATAAACACAACGTAGTAAAAACTAAAAAAATATATAGAAACACAGTCTAATCTATAAACTTTGTAGTAATTAGTTGAGAGAAGTGAGAACTCACCGTAGCCGTTGAGGGTCTGCATGAAGGGGGTGTCCGGACGGCCGGTGAACTCCTCCCGCCGGAAGCACTCCCGGATCATCTTGTAGTCGCTCATGACGACGGTCAGCTGGCTGCCCAGCCGGGTGGAGAACAGGGAGCCATACTGCTTGGCCAGTTCCATGAACCGAGTATGCTTCTCGTTGCCCATGAAGAGCAGATAGCCGATGACGGGCAGGCCCCATGGGCCGGGCGGTAGTTTCCGGAGTTCCCGGTAGTTACGGATCAGCCACTGGAGCAGGGTGACCAGGGTGAGGAGTCCGAGGAAGACCAGCAACAGGTGCTGGGCATCGTCCTTCTGTTGCATTTGGAGTTGCCGCAGCAGGAACTTGATCAGGTACGAATCGGCTAACATTTTGGATGCAGGACTCTTGTCTTCCTTTCTCAGATCTTTGGGCTTTTTGTTTTGAAATCTTTTTCGATTTCAAATCTTCAAGATATTTTTCAAAAAAAAAATTTGATTTTTGGGCTGATCTTGTGTGTCTCTATTTGCTGCACTTTAGGGCCATTGGTAATAGTTTTTTTTTGCTTATACACTTGAAAAAAATTGTTTCTTTTGGGCCAAAAAAAAAATAAAATAAATATTGGTGATTTTGTTGATTTATTTTTTGGTTTCTGTTGGTGACTTATTTTGTTTGATTTTTTAGTTGGATTGGATTTGTGTTTTATTTTTAATTATTATTTTTTTTTTGTATTATTTGGAGGTGGGATCTCTGGGACGTTTATGCTTGGCGGTGTTGCGGAGGCAGCGGCAGAGGCAGAGAGACCCGGAGACGATTTCGCGTCGAGCGTTTATAGTTTTCGACTAATGGCTCGACCGTATGTCCTTGCCACTTTTATAACAACTCGAGCCCGCCGCTTCGAGCGAGCGAGTGAGCGCGCCGTTGAGCTGCTGCCGCCGAGCTGCCGAGCTGTTCCAGTGCTTCCAAGCTGGCAGAGCGTGTGCGGCGCGGCGCGGCGCAGTGCGGCGCTCGTGATCGCGGGCAGAGGCAGAGGCGGCAGCGGCGGCGGTGGCAGAGGCGGTGACGGTGACGGGCAGCGGCGGTATGGCGGCAGAGGCCAGTGGCCAGTATAGTAGTGGCTCGGTAG
>JAJJHT010004648.1:3631172-3654858 GCA_021223865.1 Drosophila pandora | reverse complement strand
AAGGGGAATCAAATTAAAATAAATAATAAATAAATATAAATATAAATATATGAGAAAAAAAGTATAGGCTTCTGAAGCCTGTGAGAAAGAAACTAAGAGCTTCAAGTTTCTGAACCCGATCCTCCCCAAACTCACATCATCTTAGACACAAAATCTTCTGTTTTTGGAGAATCCTGTACCCTGGTTTATGAGAAATGAAACCCCATTTAGGTTTCTTATTAACCAAAAAGGCAAAAGGTATTATTTTACGTAAGCCCGGCCAGGCCAGGCCAGACCATTCAGGCCGGGCGTGAAAGAGCCAAATAACTGCATAGGATGGCACTTTTCTAGACGTATTCCTTTACCACCTTAACTAAAAAAAAAGACAAAAATAAAAAACAAATGATATTGTTTTTCCGCAAAAGACCGAAAAGGGAAAGAGACGTGTGAAAATGTTCGCAATTCATTGAACTCGACTCGTATTTTTCTGCCACTGGATAAAAAATCGTGTGCGCTGCATTATGTAACCTTCCGGGTTATTATATTTGATTTTTATTTATTTATATTTATATCTGTTTGTTGTTATTGGTTCTAGGGGCTTGGGGGTTTTGTCTACGATATGGTTAAGAGATATTAAGAGAACCTTAGCCAAGTTAACTCGCAAATATGCACAGAATGTGCGTGCTTCTGGCCTGCCGGTCAGTCGGGAGTTCATTAAACCTCATCGACAAAGCTGTGTTGGCTTCTTGGAGCTTCTGGGCCTTGTTTTTGTTTTTATCTTTCCTTTTTTTTTTTTTTGGTATAAAGATATTGTTCTTTTAATTGTTTTTGGTTTTCATTAAGGGCCGGACTGAAAGCGAAAACAAAACTGCGACATTTCATTTTTCATCGATCAGCGATCGGCGATCGAGTAGCGTGAGAAGGGCTTGTTTTTATTCGAATAGGGGGGTCTGGGGCACATCAGGGTGCTGGGAGGGAGGGAGGAGGGGTCAGTGACATGGGCGGGGAGCAGACGACGACAGGGTGAGACGTCATTCAACCTGTTGCTGGCCCGGCCTGGCCTGGCCTGGCCCGGCTCGGCTCGACTCGGCCAGTGACTCATGCCAAGGGGAAGCTCCACGCGCCGCCCTACGGCCTCGGATACGTAGTATCTCCATCTCCATCTGTATCTGTATCTGTATTTGTATCTTTATCATCTTGCGTATCTGTATCTCGATATCTAAATGTCTCTGCAGCTGTGGGCATCGCTCTAGATGTATCTCGATGGATAGAAGTTAGAAGCGAAAGCAGTCTTGTTCTTTTACTTTTTATTAAAAAAATGGGTATATTATTCGAGTTTTAGAAAATAGATTATTAAAAGAGATTATAGGATAGACTATAGGATAGACTATAGGCTAGAGTATAGGATAGACTATAGGAAAGACTATAGAATACTTTAGTTAATATACTCATAAAGAAATTAAACTATTCTCCAACAAATATCTCAATTAATAGTACAAAAAATACTGTTTTCTCTTGAGAATAAATATTAATAATCATTACCATATTAACTATTATAATCTTTCAGATCATATCATAAAAGATATATCATAAAAACTATAAAATATTATCCAAACTTTAAAAAAAAAAACCTTCCAAAGTAATTTTCCTCCAGTCTGCTCTAGGGTTAATGGCACTAGTGGCATGTGCCGTGGGTCTAGAGACCATAGTTATCCCACCTGGGTGGCATGGCAATGAACCCCAAGGTGAACCCTACAACCACCCCCCCAAAACACCCACTGATTATTCAAGAGGGTTTCGAGCATTCCAGCACGTATTCCCGCCATCCAAGACTCGTTATAATTACCAAATGAAATGCTGTCGGAGATTATATAACGAAAAGCTCGATGCGCCATATAATATAGACTCCATAGACGCTAACGGCCTTGGGCGGGTTCGGTGACTTCGATGATTGAGAATTGAGATTCACATTCAGATTGAAATTGAAATAGAGAGATTGAGATTGAGATTCGTTTTGAGAACTTTTGGGGTTAGAGAACTCATAGATCCTAAAGGGGGTATGGGGCTGGGGTGGTGTCTGGAACCAAATGGAACCCCCCAAAAAAAATTGAATATTCTGAGTTCAAGCACCTTCTTCTGCGGCTGCGGCCTACCTCCCCCTTTTGGCGGCGACATTGCATAAATTAAATATACCTACAAATATATATATATATATATAACAATTTGTAAGACGATCTTCGATTTGCGTAAATGGAACTGAAATTTGAAAATAACACGCGATCATCAAAGGCAGCGATCGGATAATGACAGTGATTCTACAGTCTAATCGAATATATAATGCGAATTCTTATTCTTTAGCTTTTTATTATTATTTTTTATTATTTTTTTTTTTGCCAAAAATTTCATCGCACATTCCTGTTTTTATTCTTGCTAAAAAACAAAACAAGCTCTGATCTGATCTGATATATACCTGATTATTTTTCCTTTTTTAAAAATCCATTTGAGATTCTTATAATTATTAGATTCCAAGAGGGGGGCACCTGTGAATGGAGAAGAGCCCGTTTGTGGATTTCCGGATTACGACCACCGACGACTATACCATCTGCCATTTCAGTTTCTACCATCTGTCTCGGACTACGATTCTGACTCTGACGCTGAATAGCCCGCCAAAAAAATAAGAAGACTGACTGAAAGTCTCGTTGGGTTTTTTTGCCGCCTTTTTGAATGGTCGGACGCTTAGAACTAGACCCATTGAAAGCTGACTTGGTGGTTCTTTTTTTTTTTTTTTAAGTTTAGGTTGTAAAAAAACTCTGAAAAAAAAAGAAAGGAAAGGTGATATTGAGGAGCCAAGGCGAAGTCTAGATACTCTAGAAGAATATGAATATTTTATTTGCTTGTTATCTTTTCTTAAATTTTATAGAAAATTAAGGCTTAAGATATCTGTTCTTTCTATGAAATGTTAGGTTTATTTTATATATATGTTTAGCTAGAAATACCCCTTGGAAGGGTATTAAATTTTTGGCAGCGGGATCAAAACAGAAACCGCGTGGTCTCCCCCTCTTAGACCATCTCTCCCCTCTTTAAACTTCTCGAGTGTTTACGTTTTTGGGGACTCTGATAGTTCTGATAGTTTTTTTTTTACTTCAGATCTTTTGGCATTCAAGGTTACTCTTGTTTTCATGTCCATTGACCTATTTGGTTACCGAGTCACAGATCCCCTTCCCATCCAAGTCATGCAAATGAGAAGCTCGTGATTCGGTTGTGGAATTTCTTAGAAGATGTGCCGGGGAGTCCAGTTTGTTTTTGCGATTTTAGGGCAATGACTCGAGGATCCTAGAACTCCAAGGACCCCCTGGGAAGGATGACTCATTTCCCCCAAAAGCCATTTCCGCCAATATCACCATCTTATGACTGTTTTTAGTCATGTCACTTATGCAATTCCATTGAAAAGTATCAAAATTGCACAAGACAGCAAAAAATGCATTTAATATCGATTGCATTCACTTCAGTCATGGCCTGTCTGGTTTATATTTAGTTTTTATTTTCTATTTTTTGATCAAGGGCCTTTGTTTCTGGCACGTCTGTGGTTCGGTGTCTCACCACCCATCCACTCACCGCCCCCTGGAAGAACCCCTTTCTCTCGGGTCGGAAATTTCGCAGGAAAATAATTCGAAATTATGAAAATACGAAAACAAGTCGTAGATAGTAAGAATGCATTCAATATGGTCGTGGGCTTTAGTCACACTTGGGAAAATATATTTTTTATAAAATTTAAACATGAATAATTTATAGCCCCACCTAATAACCAAAAAATCCTAGAAAATCAGTTTTTATCATATTGAAGCTCTGCGTAGAGTTTTTAAAAATTAATTACTTTAAATAATAGCATTATAAAACGTAAGAAAATCATAATTATTTTTGAATAATAATGATTCTCAAACCCATTAAGATCAAGGTTCTCGTTCTGACTAGGGTTCTGATCTTGGCTTAGCTTCTAACCCAGACAAGCATAGCTACTGGTCGCTAGAGGGCGCTTGTGGCATTCTTGAGAGGAGAGATTTCCCTCGCCCTTTATGGCAAGTTGAAACCTTATGCAATCGCCCGGCACACCTGAGCCATAATATGGAGTACCCGGAGTAGGCCGGACCTCAAGTAGGCATCGAAGTAAACTTTCACCGAAATTTTGTTGCTGCTTCTGTCGGTTTCATGCGATTTTTTTGGTAAATCCGCACTGTTGGCACTTTGAATTCATGGATCAAATATACAAACATGTCGGCAATTTCGCTTAACCGAAGGTCAAATCGCGAGTTGAACGCGAAACTTCTCTCTCTGGCATACTCGTGGCGTTTCGAAACTTTTTCACTGATTTTTTTAAACAATCTTTTTGTTTTTTTTGTTTAGCCAGATAAACAGCATAATTAATATACAATACCCGAAAACCCGTTTCAAGTCAGGGGGCCCCGTTAAGTAAACGGCTCACCATCGTCGACAATTGTATAATTTTTGTTTTATTTTATTTTATCTTTTTTCGATTTTATTTTTGGGGCAAAAAGGGCGTGTGTGCATTGCGCAAATTCCACAAAATCCAAGTCTGCAGTCGCCTTCACCGTTACCGACATGACAAAATAACAAAATAATAAATAAATAAAAAAAAACAAAAAAAAAAAACAGAGCAATCGAAATCTGGTCAAGGTCATTGGTTAGCGCAGCCCTCGGTGCGTATACTTGATGCCACAGACACGGACTCCGGCACGTAAGCCGGCACTGGCTAGTGACTAGACCCTGGAAGCCCCAAAAAGTCTAGGTCCTAAGCTCTTCGGCTGAATGGCCTCCGAATGCCAAGGTGGCTCATGTCCTGGCGATAGTCTGTTTAGGAAAGGACATTTAATTGCGTTTCTCCCAACAATTATCATTCCTTGGCTCTTAAGCTATTAATTTTGATAGTATAAGATAGTATCATTATGACATGCTCATACAACTGCATTTTGCAGGAAAGAGTTTGTTAAGCCAAGAACTCTCCATAAAAAGCTTGCAAGAAATTTAAAATTATCAAGCTTGCTTGAAATTTTAAATTTAAAAAATCAAATAAATTAGCGGTTGACCGCCAACATTTATAAGTTAACCAACACTAATGATATGCCGCTTAACAGCACAGCTAATCTTGCGCTTTACAGTATACGTAGACTTTCCATTATTCCATTTTCCAACACACATGATTTTAAACATTCGCCATTTTCCAACAGCTGCCATTTTTTCACTGAGGAGAATTGAAGAATTTTTGTATATACAATTGTTAGCGATGGCTCTTCCGCTTCGAAATTGGATGAGAAACGGCCCAAATATCAAAAATAATGGAAAAGAGAAAAATTGAAACGAAATCCTCAATCCTTAAATTCAAATTTAAAAAACAAATTCCCCGCCTGCGAATGTGTTTCCTTTATATTTAAATTCAAATTTAAAAATAAGTTTCCCGCCCGCTCTATTTAATCTGTTATATTTAAATTCAAATTTTAAAATATTTTCCCGCCCCCCCGCCAATTTAGAAGACTCAGACACAAACCTGTGTCCAAGACACGACCCAGTGTAGCCAAGAAACCACCCAGTGATGACGTCACAGATCCCAGCCCTATTCGTGACGTCACGGCCTAAAGTGGCTGAAAAATTTTCAAATTTCGGCCGCTACCAGGCTTGAAGTACTAGGCGAACAGAAATGACTAGTAGGTGGAATTGATTTTTTGAAACAGTTTTTTGTGAATATCTCGGCCATCTTGCGTCTAAGCAAGGATCCTAATAGCTCAAAAAATGCGCAAAAATACGGCCCTTCTACCTGGCTAACAATATATGGTGTTAGCCAAGTTAGCACCGAGTGGTAAACAAATTTGGCCAAAAAGAATAAACTTTTAATTTCAAGTGTTTATATCTCGGCCATTTCTTAGCCGATCTGGAAACGAAGTAATGTTCCTGGATCAGGACATCAATATCCTTGGGACTGCATCACAGGAATCCCCAGAGATCGTAGGCCACGTCACACATTCTGATGAATTTCCAATCCGAAAACTCTGCTGCCACTCAGCACACAGCTCTTCGATTTCCGAAATCTTTTGATGCAGATCGAAGGATATGAAGGTCCTGGTTCCAAAAGTGTACTCCATTTTCTGATCGGCTTTGAAACTGCCGAGATATTCACTTTCCAAATTATAAATAATGACGTGTCCCAGTAATTTAATTTCCCGTTGGTATTCCCATTGATATTTTAAATTGTTCTGTTTACCAGTCGATGCGCCTTATTTTTGTGCATTTTATGACCTATCACAATCCTGGATTGGATGCGAAATGGCCGAGATATTCACAAAAAACTGTTTCAAAAAATCGAATCCACCTGCTAGGCGTTTCTGTTCGCCTAGTACTTCGAGCCTGGTAGCGGCTTAAAATTGAAAATTTTTCTGCCACTTGAGATCGTGACGTCACTCTGATCGTGACGTCACTCTGATCGTGACGTCACCACTCAATGGTGTCCTGGCTACAATGGGGTGTGTCTTGGATACAGGTTTGTGTCTTAGATACCCCGGTTTCTGTCTTGAATTTTTCGATCCGTTATATTTAAATTCAAATTTAAAAAAAAAGTTGCCCGCCCGCGCCTGTGGATCCGTTATATTTAAATTCAAATTTAAAAAGAAGTTTCCCGCCCGCTATATTAAATCCGATATATTTAAATTCAAATTTAAAAATATTTTCCCGCCCCCGCCAATTTTGAAAACTCGGATACAAACCTGTGTCCAAGACACGACCCGGTGTAGCCAAGACACCACCCAGTGATGACGTCACAGGTCCAAGCCCAATCCGTGACGTCACGGTCAAAAGCGGCTGAAAAATTTTCAATTTTCGGCCGCTACCAGGCTTGAAGTACTAGGCGAACAGAAATGACTAGTAGGTGGAATTGATTTTTTGAAAATGTTTTTTGTGAATATCTCGGCCGTTTCGCATCCAATCCAGGATCGTGATAGCTCAAAAAATGCGCAAAAATAAGGCGCATCGACTGGCAAACAGGACAATTTAAAATGTCAAAGGGAACACCAACGGGAATTTAAATTACTGGGACACATCATTATTTATAATTTGGAATGTGAATATCTCGGCAGTTTTAAAGCCGATCTAGAAATGGCTTACAATTTTGGAATCAGGACCTTCATATCCTTCGATCTGCATCAAAGGATTTCGGAAATCGAACAGCTTAGTGCTGAGCGGAAGCTGTATTTTCGAATTGGAAATTCATCACGATGAGTGACGTGGCCTACGATTTCGGGGGAATCCTGTGATGCAGTCCGAAGGATATTGATGTCCTGATCCAGGATCAGTACTTCGTTTCCAGATCGGTTGCGAAATGGCCGGGATATAAACACTTAAAAATTAAAAGTTTATTCTTTTTGGCCAAATTTGCTTACCACTCGGTGTTAACTTGGCCAACACCAGATCTTGTTAGCCTCATAAATGGGCCGTATTTTTGCGCATTTTTTGACATATCGCGATCCTGGCTTAGACGCGAAATGGCCGAGATATTCACAAAAACATTTTCAAAAAATCGAATCCACCTACTAGGCGTTTCTGTTCGCCTAGTACTTCAAGCCTGGTAGCGGCCGAAAATTGAAAATTTTTCAGCCACTTGAGGTCGTGACGTCACTCTGATCGTGACGTCACCACTCAATGGTGTCCTGGCTACAATGGGGTGTGTCTTGGATACAGGTTTGTGCCTTAGCTGCAATGGTTTGTGTCTCGGGTCCGGTCACGGAGTGATGACGTCACAGGCGGAACCCAAATCCGTGACGTCACGGCTTAAAGTGGCTGCAAAATTTTAAAAATTTCGCCCGGTACCAGGCTTGAAGTACTAGGCGAACAGAAATGACTAGTAGGTGGAATTGATTGTTTGAAAATGTTTTTTGTGAATATCTCGGCCATCTTGCGTCTAAGCCAGGATCGCGATAGCTCAAAAAATGCGCAAAAATACGGCCCTCTTACCTGGCTAACAAGATCTGGTGTTGGCCAAGTTAACACCAAGTCGTAAACAAATTTGGCTAAAAAGAATATACTTTTATTTTCAATTGTTTATATCTCGGCCATTTCTAAACCGATCTGGACGCGAAGTAATGATCATGGATCAGGACATCAATATCCTTCGGACTGCATCACAGGATTTCCCTGAAATCGTAGGCCACGTCACTCATCGTGATGAATTTCCTTATTTAAAATTCAGCTGCCGCTCAGCCTAAGATGTCTGATTTCCGAAATCCTTTGATGCAGATCGAAGGATATGAAGCCCCTGGTTCCAAAAGTGTACTCCATTTTCTGATCGGCTTTGAAACTGCCGAGATATTCACATTCCAAATTATAAAAAATGACGTGTCCCAGTAATTTAATTTCCCGTTGGTATTCCCATTGATATTTTAAATTGTTCTGTTTACCAGTCGATGCGCCTTATTTTTGTGCATTTTATGACCTATCACAATCCTGGATTGGATGCGAAATGGCCGAGATATTCACAAAAAACTGTTTTAAAAAATCGAATCCACCTACTAGTCGTTTCTGTTCGCCTAGTACTTCGAGCCTGGTAGCGGCCAAAACTTAAGAAATTTTCGGCCACTTAAGGGCGTGACGTCACAGACTGAGCTTCGATGGGTGACGTCACAACTGGGTGATGTCTTTGCTAAATCGGGCCGGGACTTTGACACTGGTTTGTGTCCTGGCCAATAAAAATTTTAAAATTTCGTCCACAAAATCGAATCCACCTACTAGTCGTTTCTGTTCGCCTGGTGCTTCGGCCTGGTACACGTGGCCATAATTCCAAAAAATAAAAAAAATATAGAAAACTCAGAAAAATTCAAAAAAATTCAGGAAAAGCCTTAAAATTGGAAAAACTATGGAATATTCAAAAAATTTAAAAAAAATACAGAAAATTTTAGGAAAATAGGAAGTGCGGAAAAATCTTGTGAAAATACTGCAAATTTATTAAATTTGGAAAAATATGAGTTATTTTGAACCCCCCTTTTATAAAAAATACCGTTTTTCAAGTTTTTATTCAATTTATTAAATATCATACAGGCTGATAGACTATACTAGATTATAACTAAACAATATCTACTATATCTAATCCATACAGATGCTTAGAAATATTTGGTTAACATTCTGAAGATGCTGTTTCGCCACTTTCGCCTAATGCCAATGGCCGAGCACAGGTTCCGACGACACATAACTGAAGATCCTCCTTGGGTTGTGGGCGATGATCCTGTGACTCAGGCGTAGCTCATAATCATCCAGTCCGCCATTCATCAGTGTACCATCAGCATAGGTCCGGTTTCCACCTGCAAATCGTCTATGGAGTCGTCGTTTTCGTTGAGGACCGCAAAGAAAATAAAAATTTTAATATCAATTATAATAAAACATAAAATATATAAATAATAATCTACCCCTTGTAGCAAATATGTATATATGTAATTTCTTGGTAATCTAGGTATTAGGGAAAAATGGAGCTTCTAGAGTTCATATCTCGGCCATTTGTGGTCCGATCCGGCAACGCCCTACATTTTCGGAATCAGCGCCTCGCAATTAGTCGAAATGCATCCAAAGATCTCCGAAATCGGACAATCAATTTTTCAGCGAAAATCGAGAAAAAACGTGATGTAACCCCTTTCCATTTTTTCGAAAATCGGGTCGAAAATGAGTTGTTCGATATCGAAAAAGTAATGATGCAGTTCGAAGGACATTGGAACGCTGAGTCCAAAAATGCGCGGCGTTGCCAGATCGGGCCAGAAATGCGCTTTCTGGAGCGAATATCTCGGCCATTTGTGGCCCGATCCGGCAACGTCCTACATTTTCGGAATCAGCGCCTCGCAATTAGTCGAAATGCATCCAAAGATCGCCGAAATCGGACAATCAATTTTTCAGCGAAAATCGAGAAAAAACGTGATGTAACCCCTTTCCATTTTTTCGAAAATCGGGTCGAAAATGAGTTGTTCGATATCGAAAAAGTAATGATGCAGTTCGAAGGACATTGGAACGCTGATTCCAAAAATGCAGAGCGTTGCCAGATCGGGCCAGAAATGCGCTTTCTGGAGCGAATATCTCGGCCATTTGTGGCCCGATCCGGCAACGCCCTACATTTTCGGAATCAGCAAATCTGAATATTCCGGAAAGATCGGAAAATATTAACTCATTTTATTTATAAATGCAAAGTATTCCTAGCTTAAAAACATTAAGAACGTAAGTAATTGATAAATCACATTGATATGATTATAAAATAACTTAGTAAAATAATTCTAAATGTATTAATTATGGAGCTTTCTGGAATTATGGATATACAGGTCCTTCCCGATTGCATTTTTGCATTCTGTAACCGATCGGCGACCAAAGAGGCTTTTGGCAGATCCAATTTGTACTCCTTGTTAATGTCTTAGATCTCGGGGAAATAGCGCAGATGGGAGTTAGGTAACTGAAAAATTAAATAAAATGAATACGAGTAAAGAATCTTGTAGCTTAGACTTAACTTACATATCCTTGTGCAAATGCCGTCATCAAGATATATTTAATGTATTAGATCGTATGAGGAGGAACGCCAGACCACCCGCGGGCAATCCCATGATGAGCAACAGGATTCCATTGCAAGTCTTCCAGTGGGAAATTTGGGAACCAACCAGTCTCACTGCCAACAAGCAGATGGAAAAAGGTAAGCCAGTTGATAAGCCAAATAGAATATCACATTTGTTTTCCAGACATCGTCGTCGACAGGAAACTGTATTTCAGTGGAAAGTTAAGGTAGTTCTAGTAGTTCTCCAGCCGATCCTGAAACTGTAACTTTTAAGAGATTTCTGACGTAGATTGGGATATATTTAGATACTTACTTACCTCTTACGTAGGTACTGATGCTGGTAGGATTTTGAGGAGGCCCAGGGAATTCCAGGTCCACTCCATGGCAGAAAAACTGGAAATAATACAAAATACATTAGTTTTAAGAACTTAAAAATAATAATATCTTTGATGTGATAGATTCTCAAACTACTTCTTTTAAATTTTATAAACACATAGGACCTAGTCGACCGGCGGAATCTATTTTCTTCCAAAGCCTACTTGTTTTTAAAGAATTTGTTAAATATTTTTAGAAAAAATATGTATTTTTGAGAGGCGCCGTTCAATTTAATGTCAGGGTTGTGTGTAAGTTATTCAGTATAGTAATGGGTTCGACCAGAAAAACACCCGGGTGATATTCGGTCTCAAAATTTTGTCCTTCTTTACTTCATTTATTTTCTTTCTGTGTGCATTTTAAGTTGGAATTTAGAGTTCGTTATATACCAATTGCCCAATCTCGGCAATGGCGAACGTCGTTCGATTGAATTTGCTTGGCAAATTTATGAATTCTTGTATCCGCCAAACCCATATAAGCCGTAACATTGGCTATTTCCATGCCCATGTCTGTGGTCCGGGACTAACCGGGCAGCAACTGTGGCGTCAGATGAGCAGCAGCAGCGGCAACAACTCTGATCCGGATTCTGATCCGCCCGACGGTCGGATTAGACGTTATAACCGTGATGGTCGCAACTGCCGTGACTGGCGTAACGGCCGTAATAATCGTAGTTCCAGTGGCCATCGACGTCGCCTACCCAAACGGGATGAGGAGGAGGACCGCGAGCGTATGCCTCCCACTTCGTTTATAGAACGCCGGACGCCCTTCCGGGTGATTTCTGATTCTAGTGGTGATAATGGTGGGTTCATGCACACAATCCCCCAATCCTTTCTTAATCCTATAGTCCACAGCCGCTTCAGTGAGGATGCATCCGAGGGAGCGTAGTCTAACGGCGAAAGAGGAAGAAGAACAGGAGCTGGAGCCAGAGTCGGAGCTGCCGATGCAGCTTCCACTGCTGTTTCCAATGCGATCCCACCACCATCACCACCCAATGCCCCTGGAAAAGGCGATGACCATGCGCCCCTACCAAGTCCAGAGGCGCGAGGCCCAGTTGGCCCGGACACTGAACTCCTACGACTATCAGGTGTTCTTCAAGCCGTGCATTCCGCTGCCAGGGCAGGTATATGAGCTGTCGAGTCGCCTCGGCACCTATCCAGCAATCCGGGACCAGCGGATGTCGGCCATCGAATCGATGCGGAATCGCAATATGGAGAGAATGATGCGCGAATCGCAGGCGCGTCTAGCTACCCGACAGGTGACCACCCTCTGCGGCGAGCAGGAGCGCAACTTGGAGGGAATCAAGGCACTGATGGCCACCGCTGTGAACGTACGCGGACCGGGTACGGAAACAATACTTCCCAACAAATGGGAGTGGGCCAGACAGAGTTTCCAGGATGGGAAACGGAACATGGAGGCGGATACGATGCAGTCGCTAGCGATGCTGCAGATGCTAAGACGGGCGATTATCAATGGAATGGCCGACAAGGGAGCACCCACCAAGTTCAGGGACCTGAGGGTCTCCAAAATGAACAACAAGCTGGAGTGGAATGGCCTGCGTCCGTGTCGCAAGAACACCGATCCCTTCGGAGTGGATCGCATCAATGACACGGTAGACCGTGCCCGGATGTATCACATGCTGATAATCTGTTCCCGCTTTAGGCCAAAAAATCCAAGCAGCAGCCGAAACCGAACGAACATGAGCAATTGCAGTTGCCGGGATGGCAATGGGAGCACTAACTCTTTCACCACCAGTCGTATCAGCCTCATCAACAGGATACGCAGAAACATATGCCTCAGTAAGACGAAAATGATCAATTCCAAGCCCAAATACAGTCAGTTCAAGAGATTACCACTAAGGGATTTTAAGCTAAGGGCCGCACAACATCTGCCAATCACATCGAATCTCGTCAAGGACGAGCAGAAGCGTTTGGACAAGCTGAAGGCGGCCAAGGTGCATCTGCAGGTGCTGCAGGACTCCATACGAAACAAAAGAAGCACTGGGATATCATCTCCATCAGCCATACCCTTGTCCAGTCGTTGTGCCAGCCAGGAGAAAAGCAAGACGAATCCAGGCGGTAGCCAGGCTCCTGTCGCGGAGCTCAAGGATGCAACAGTTAAAAGGGATAAAAAGGACGACGAAAAGGATATGGAAAAAGAGTTGATAACCAAGGATATGGAGCCTGTAGATCCAACGGATCTAGCACCAAAATAATATCAATATTATTTAAAATCTAGTACTTAAAAGAAAGTACGAAAAAAAGTCCATTTATCAAAAAAAAAAAGAGAAAAGGAAAAACAGCAAAAAATTCAGAGCCTATGTTTTAGAAATTCAAAATCATTCAAAACTTTCATCCATATTCCAACGATCGAGATCAAAATTGAAGTGACCATCCATTTAGTATCTATATATTTTTTTAAAACAACACTTTTGTTATTCCGAAACTGATCGATTTGAATTTTATAATCATTGATAGTATGCATGGGGCGCCACTAATTTTTGTATTATAAAAATAAGGAAACTATGAATGGAAAAAAATAACTGGCTTTTTTCTGGGGTTTCTAACTATGGATTATAAAATAATTTAGCCAAAACCCATTACTTCTAATACCTTTTTAATAGAAAAAAAATAATGGAGTGTATTTCGAAGTATAGACTGTGATCTATTGCACTCGATATTTTAATTTGAAGAAATTAAATTCTCTATTCTGGGTTAAGAACTATGGACTTTAGAAAAAAAAACAGAACTAAGTCCATTTATTTATAGTTCTTATAGGGCACAACTAATTTTTTTTAATAACAAGAAAGGAAAGCTAACTTCGGGCGGAGCCGAAGTTGATATACCCTTGCAGTTCAGTCGCAGTCCGCTAGGTGGCGCCACGCATCTTATATTATTAGATATATAGCGGATCGTATATAGTCGGCCGATCCTTATGAAAATTGGCAGATCAGATTTTTTTTCCCAACATAGAATCTGTACCAAATCCCATCTTTCTAACTTAAAAAGCACCAAAGTTATGCCAATTTCGATCGTTCTATGACAGCTATAGGATATAGTCGGCCGATCCTTATGAAATTTTGTACATAAGATATTTTGGTCAAACATAACATGTGTGTAAAGTCCCAACCCTCTAACTTAAAAAACACCAAAGTTATGGCAGTTCCGATCAATCAGTTATATGGCAGCTATAGGATATAGTCGGCCGATCCGGGCCGTTCCGACTTATGTACTACCTGCAAGGAAAAGAAGGATGTGTGCAAAGTTTCAACTTGATAGCTTTAAAACTGAGAGACTAGTTTGCGTAGAAACCGACAGACAGACGGACAGACGGACAGACGGACAGACGGACAGACGGACATGCTTATATCGACTCAGGAGGTGATCCTGATCAAGAATATATATACTTTATAGGGTCGGAGATGTCTCCTTCACTGCGTTGCACACTTTTGACCAAAATTATAATACCCTCTGCAAGTGTATAAAAACAAGAGTAATAGAAAAAAAAACTTCCTTTTTATGTATTTTGAACTATGAACTATGAAATATTTAAGCCAAAAACACTAAAGAACACTAAACTAATCCCATTTATTGTTAGTAATTTTCAAAGACAAAAAAAATACATAATTTTCAATACTCTTTCGTGTCCTTCCAATATCCGTGACAAGTCCGTGACTCGAGATAATCATTTAATTTTCCTAATTGAAGTCCTAGATTGGCTTCTGATGGCTGGCTTACACTCTCAATTATGCATATTGACGCTGGGAAGGTAGCCGAGTTGGATAATAATAACGCCGTAGGACAGACTGCTGCTAATTAGAGCGAAGGCACATTGCATGTCCATGCGGAACATTCCAAGGACCTGGTTTTCGGGCCTAGCACGGGTAATGGCACGTCGCAGAACGGACATTTCCCACTAAAATAGGACGAGTTATTTTTTTTATTTACTATTCATTACTAGAAACAGTGTCTCGTGTATTATTGGGACATGAAAGAGCCTTGATTGAGTGTCTGAAGTGTTAGTTGTGATAAGAAATCCATGTCCTGCTCACCTGCCGCTGAGCTGCTATAAAGTCCTGTTTATTCTGCTCTTCCTGCTCCTTAAATTTGGGACTGGAACATAGTCGATTGCCTTGCATTAGCAAATACTCGCAGATAATCTGGAGAATCAAGCCATCCAAGAGTACCACCACAATCCCTATGGCCGTCAACAGGATCTTGATGTGGGATAGTCCTTGCCGCATTGCCTCCGGATGCTGGCTCATGAAGGTGTAGCCCAAGTATATCGTTGCCATGTTGAAGTACAGATAGAACATCATGTTCCCTGCCACCTGCCATCCAAACATCCTGTGCACTTGTCTCAGCATCGTCTTTAGGCGCTCCTGTCGCTGGAGCTGCCTCAAAACACCGCCATACGAGTCCTCTTCCTGTTGGCTGTTCAGTCGCAAAGCCTCGCCGAAGTCTAGGAGTAGCAGGGCATAGCAGAAGATCACCGACTCCCGGGACAGGCAAGTGTAAACATAATAGATATTTGCGAAAATATCGGCCCATCGAATGGTTCGCATTCCCAACACCATCAGGACACCCAGGGCAAAGTTGAAGTTGTGCAGGTAGTTGTGGAATTTGGCGAAGAATACGATGTAGTAGAAGGAGGTAGTGGGCTCCTTCTGCCTCAGATCCTTCCTCAGTATCCTTGCCAGTTCGTTGGAGATCTCGCCCACTGGTCGCTCGTAGAGGACTTTCAGGACAGCGCTGATGATGAGGGTTAGGAGGTTGAGCATCACACTTCCCTCACTGACCTGCAAGTAACAAAGTGTTCCGAAAGATAGTCATAATTTTGAAACCATTCCTCACCTGCATTATGAAGTCCTGGCGTCGAAAGGTTCCCTTTTCAAAGTACACCATGGCGTACTTCCAATAGGGATAAAAAAACACCAAAGTGGTGGCCATCAGGAACCAGTGGTAGGCCTGCAACCACCTCGAGTGCACCAGGCACCGTCGCTTCGAGCTGTAGTAGTGACTGAAGAAGCCCAGGACCTGGCACTGGGCCAACCAGGTGCTCAAAGCCAGGTGATACAACCGGCGTCCTCGCATCTTCGCAAGCAACTAAGGCGGCAGGATGTAAAGACTAAAACTCGATAATTTTATTAACCCATCAATGGTGGGGTGCTTCCTCGCGCTTATCTGTCCTTGCCACTTTCTTATCGCGGCAGGACATGCCTCAAAAGGATAATTAAACCATTTAATTAATGGATAGAGTGCATTACAATTACTTGTTTGAAGTGCTAATTTTTCAAAAGGGAAAAAAATATACATCTCTAACATTTATAATCTTTAAAAATTGGTGTTCTTTTCTTTAAATTCTTTTTAGTTTCTGAGTTTCTATGACTTTTTGCGCAATAATAAATCAAACTGCACTAGTGTTATGAAGTAGGAGAAGGCTGTGACGGCAATTAGGTAAACCAATCGTCGATCCAAGTGCAGGATGCCACACAACATGGGTGGCTGGCAGTTGAGAAGCTCCAGGGAGAAGTGTTCAATCTGAAAAGAGGAAGTTCTGGTCATTATTAAGCTTAAATTTTAAATAAAAGAAACATTAAAGCATAACATATTTATACCCGGTACTTGAACTTCTTTAAACTGCTTCTTAAACTTCTTCTTAAACTGCTTCGTGAACTGCTTAGATATCTTATGACTAGTATGATCTATAATATAATGATTCCACAAGGAAACTGCTAACCCGGCTCTTAACCAATAACTCCCTATTTCCTACTTCTTCGTAGTCCCTCCTACCTCTCTGGTGAGCCTCACATCCCTTTCCGGTGGCTCTGAAAACCTCCGCATGGTTAGGGCCATGCCCTCCAGCTCCTGTTTGATGTGCTCGTTCATCAGGGCCACAATGTAGGTGTCTATGTAGAAGCCAGTGGCGTAAAAAGAGCCGACCAGCACCGGATAGCTGACGTCCTCCAGCGACTGCTTGACCAGCATGTGGAACAGAGTGTAGAAGTTCGTCAGGTTGTTGATTAAAGTGCTCAGCATAAGACCCATTAGCTGGAACTGGTGCATCCTGAAGCTCTCCTTCTGCAGGTCCTTTATCTCCTGGCACCTCCGACGCAGCACCTCCAGGCGGTCACTCAGTTCGCAGCAGCGATGTAGGAGCATTCCGGTGGGTTTTAGGTTCGCCATGTCCTGTCGCAGATGGTCCAGCTGGATATTCAGCTGCCGGTAGTACTTCAAGACTGAAGCATTGATCCAATAGCAGTAGTCGGCCATGTTCTCCGTGTAGTTCCACAGAACAAAGGCGTAAATGCTGAAATGGACGCGCACCTGGCTGACAGTTCCCTTTTCTCCTTCTCCATATTGGGCGAAGATGCCACAGACCTGGAATAAATACAAAAATATATTAAATTCTTTAAGGTATTAGGGTATTCCCTCACCTGGATAATCATCATCAGGTTGATAAGACAAAACTTGAAGTACATAAAGAACTCAAAGGGTATCTTGGGCTCCTTGGGCGCCTTCTTGAACTCCTTTTCCAGGTGCATCCTCCGGTAGGTGCACTTCTGATTGATGGCCTCAAAGTGGACGGTATTCGCCAAATAGGTCACTATCACGGTGGCGTACTTGATGGCCGTGTTGGCGAAGCTCACGTACAACAGAAGCTGAAGTCGAGGGTCCACCGAGTCCGTCAGAGTCCGGAAATGATAGCAAAAGTAACCCGGAAGGACTACGATTAGGACGAGGCTGAACAGGTGACTGTAGCAGATGAGGAACACTTTAATAGGCCGCTTGAGGGCCTTCTGGGGCACATAGTCTATGACCACCTGGCCATAGATGACGGCGTAGACATGGCCGTACTGATAGAACTTGAACTCGTGCCGATCCCAGAAGGTCAGGTCATCATCGTCCGGGTCCGGGTCCGTCATTCCGGCTTAGCTTTTGCCGGCAAACTGTCGAAATGTTGGAGGAGGTCCTGAATTTCCTGAAATTTCGATTGCGTGTCATTGGGATAGGTGGTATGGAGTTAATTAATGAAGATAGTCGATAGGAATATGGTCAGATGAGATAAAAAAGAAGGCTAATAATACTGCTGCACGACAGAATATGAATGATTTTGTTTAAATAAATTAATATTGTTATAAAAAAATTATAGTTAAGCAAGAATATTATGAGTTTTAGGAGGAATCTATTGAAAGGACTTGAAAAGTGCAATTATAGAACCAGAAGTTTGTAGAATCTGTGGAAAGTTCTACTCTAGAGTTTATAATTTAAAATAAAATATTTTTAGTCCCACTGACCGAAGCAAATGCCGCCAGTGAAGGTGAAAAAAATGGCACTGCCATGGTCAGGGCTTTCTGGGATCTCAAGAGCAGCAGCTGGACATATCGCCTCTGACTCGGCCAACATATGTTCCAGGGACAAGCGAACAGAGTCCTTGAGAGACCCAGGCTCTGGAAAAATTATAAATAAATTTATAAATATTTTTTTTATAATTTTTTAAGAAAACAATCTCACACTTTCGGCCACCAGAGTTCCTCCATAACAGTAGACCAGAAGCTGGCTAGCAGCCGCAGTCGTATAGGCCACATAGAGAATCACTCCCAGGCCGATGCCGCCCACTGTCAGGAGGTTCACCATGCTGAAGCCAATCACCATGGCGGCGGATACGAAGTGGGCCAGGGTTATGATGGCATAGCGCTGCCGAAAGGAGTTAATCAAGTCTATGATGGCATTATGACGGATTACGATGGCCCTCAGTTGCTGCTCCAAGTGGAGAGCCTCCTCCGCATCGATGGAGAGTCTATCTATAAGGGGGGATAGTTATTAATATTTAACTATTAATATTAAATAAGAGACCTACCCTTGTAGGGCTTGAAAAGGGCCTTGGTTTCCGATTGCAGAATCTCAAAAAGCGCCGATATGTGGCTACAGAACTCGAAATAGAATCCATCGCAGCCTCCAAACATAAAAATTGTCACATATCCTGTGTAGGCGGTGAACAAATAAGTGAATGGAAAGAAAGGACTCTTCAGTAGGAATGATGGCATTCTGAAAGATAAAAAAAAGGGATTATTTCTTCGATAATCAGTCTCTAAAAAATAAACCCACGTCATATTAAAGGGGATAACCCAGAGAATCTCATCGCTGCGCTGCTGCAGATAAAGGACCAAGGCGATCAGCACTGGCTTGCTGTTGTAAACGGATCCTGTGACGAAGCCAGCACAAACTGGCCAGCAATTGATCCAGATGGCCATCAGGGAGTGCTTTAAACGGATGTCCAGCTGGTCCGGACGCTCTCTTCTCCTCTCGAACAGCAGTGTCCTTAGCCGACACCACATATTCGAGAGGTCCTGTCGATAGCGCAGCATGAGAAACATTTTCAGCAAGGTCACGGCGGAGGTGGCAGCCGGACAGAAGGTCTCCAGGGCCAGGGTCAGTTCCTCTTGGTGGAGAAAACGCATTCCGGCATGCAGTTCCGTGGTCACTCCAATGGCCAGTATTACAAAGTGAACATAGGCCCGGAGAGGTGGATTTTTGGCAGTCTTCTTGCCCTTTTTATCAGCTCCTCCTGGCCAATAGCCCATAAGGTTCAGGCAGTTCCGGGGTACGGCGAAGAAATAAACGGACAGGGGTTCGTTTTTGTTGAGAAAGCGGAGCCAGCGAAACATTTTTTAAAAGTACTTGGATATGGCATCAAGAAATATCCTTTATATAGGCTGGCAAGGACACTGTAAGAGGTAAGAGAGAAAAAGGTTTTATTTTTTGATTTATTTTAATAATTTCTACAGAGTTTTATACTTAATAAAGCTATACTTTTAAAGCAAAAACAGTTCAAAAAATAACAAATTTCAAATAAAAGTATTTTATATTTTTTTAAAATATTTATTTACAGTGTAATTGGGTAGAAAATCTCACTTAATTGACTTGTTGTGCAGGCAATTTTGGCCAAAGTTGAGTTGAAAAGTTATAGCTATTTGGTAATTGCCGGCATTCGGTTACATCCCAGGGTTTATGATTTATTTTTGGGGCCAGATCGGAGGAGGAGGAATCGATTTAAATCGAAGAGAGAACAATCAGAGCTAATGCATCAATTAGCGCTAGTCGCTAATTCCAGTAATCAAAATACAAACAAATCAAGATTAAGACTCGAATCAAATCGAAGACGAAGAAAATCGGACGACGGACTCTTCCAATTCGTGTGTTTTTTTAACTAATCTCTCGAGTACCCGGCACTCACGCACAGCATGAAGTCTCAGGAGCGGATTTTTCGGTTCATAATAGTCTACTGATTCAGACCCTACTGATAAGGACGGATTATAGAAGGGATTAAGTGGAAAGTTAAACAAAAACTAATCCGATTTAGATGGAAAATTACACTATAGCTTCTTAAAGAGTAAATAAATAATATTTGTGGGGGGTTTTAAGGCGATTCTTGGGTTTATTTATGGGATATTTGAGATATTAGGTACTTCTTGCTTGAAAATAAGTTATAGTAAGATTAAATAGCTTGTTTGGTTTTATTTTTCCAAACACCCGGTACTATGAAATATTTATTTAATAAGTATTATTTAATTTTCCAAACACTATTCTTAAAAAAGTATATGATACCCGGTACTCCGTAATATACAAAATTCTATTATTTATATTTTTTAAATAGAAAAATAACCAGTTCTTCTTGTTTTTAGATCCTTTACCCCCAATCCTAACCATTCCGCTCCTGTTCTGGGCGTCATAAATCATTCAAACCTGTCCATTAATGTATTGAATTTTTTTTGTCAACGCCTCAGACGAGTCTAAAGTTTTTTTTTTATTTCTTTTTTTTTTTAGAGGCACACTTAGATTAGCAGAGCACGTTCCTCCGTACGATGACGTCAGGCGATTGCACGGGTTTTCAGTAAATGGAGTCTCTCTTTTTTTTTTTAGTGTTTGATCGAGTTTGAAATAGCCGCGACCGTTGGCAATGAAGGTCGATCTTGAGGCACCGATAAGGTTACTTCTATAACACCAGCCAACCTCCCAACCTCCCAACCTCCATCTCGAAAATGTTCAAATATAAAAATAAACATTACACTATCAGGTCGATGGTGTAAACAACAATGATTAATTAAAGGCTATCAAATCGGAGTCTAAACTTCAAACAATATCAAGACATTGTATTACTTTTTTTAATCTACAAAGTAACAGTTCTATAAAACATAGTTACTTGAAGAAAGTAATGGGGAATTTTGTGGATTTAAATAAGCTAACAAGCCTCCTTCTAGAACACAACACACAAGGGCATCAAATTGATTTAAAAAAAACAGAAAAAAACAGTGAAAAAGCAAAACAATGATAATGATGATGATGGGTCGTAAATTGCTTGATTCGCGGGATTGGGATAGATTTGATGGACAAACCATAATTGCAGTACAGGAACAAGTCGGGGAGCATCGGTGTACCACCAGTGGCAAAGTACCAAATGGGTTTGCAAATTGAATCAACGCCAATTGCTGCCCCTTTTCCATATAACACTCATGTCTCTTCCATATAACATACTTCCATACTTGGTTCTACCAGTATATATATCCCTGATCCATGCAATTGTTTTGGTTTTGTTTGTATTATTTTTCAGCAGTTGTGCAATTTTAGTTTTCACGCACACCCCTCCTAACACGCAATGCAAGTACAGTGATTATTCGATAGGATAAAAAAATATATACATATGATACCTGGTATTTTTATATATTTTTTAGATTTTGTTTTAAAGAAAAAATTATCAACTAAGAGGTAGAGAACTACATGTTTTATTTGTTCTTAAGTTTTAAAAGCTATACTTCCTATAAGAGGATATATGAAGGTCTGAAGTACCGGATATCATATAGCTTATTTTTATTATCTTTTTTTATCTCCTATATATTTTTTAGCTTTTGTTTCACAGAAGAATTTATAAAGTAAGAGGTAGGGAAAACTGTTTTGTTTTTTTTTTTTTTTAATTTTAAGAACTATACTTCTCAAAGGCCTGAAGTACCGGGTATCATATAGCTTTATTTTGTTGTCTTACTGAATAATTACTGTACCTAATACTATTATCCAACTCTACCTACTATTCCCCTTGAAGTCACTAACTACTGTCTCTCTAAAAAATAAAAAAATAAAAACACTGCTATCATCTAAATTGAGATGGCCTGACATTTTCTATATAGCCTCTAGTGGATAGAAGCAGCTTTAATTTGGATTTGAAAATTGGGAGCCCCAAAAGAAAAGGGGGGATAGAATGGTGCTTTATGGGGGGTAGTCAGCCGATCACGCCGTTTCATGACAAGCCGAAGCTGGCACCAAAAACCCAAACACAGCCACGAAAAATGAAAATGAAAATAAAAACAAAAGGCATCGGGGCTCGTATAGAGTGCACATGACTATTAGATAAGTTTATTATAGAATAAATAAGCGTGCGGGCCGCGGTCATAAAGAAGTTAAGCAATTCAGACAGTTTAGAGCATAAATTGTTTAATAGAGTTTATACGCCAATTGGGGGCATAAAGAGTGTCGCATTTTATAATTCGGTTCTACTGCAGACATGGTATATACAAATACATATTTACTCCCCTAGAAATCCCATAGAGAACCCCAGCCAGATAAGCCTTTCAGAAAGAAATAGCTACGTAGCACTGACAAAGTTCAGGGTCTCATGTTCAGAATCACAAGAAGTACTCGAGAGCTATGGCTACTTAAGAATCGCCTATCGATCCGACGACGGATTATGCAACTTTATGAGCCCTCTTGGGGCTCTAAAAAAAAGAGGCAGAGCCGAAGAAATTCTGGTGATCTAGAGATTAGTTGAGAACTTCTATAGTTACCCATAGGAATAGTACTTACCTTTAAACCACTGGTAATTCGCTTTTTGGCTTTCATTCCTTAGTGGTGACCCCGACATAATCATATAGGATTATCCTTGAAATGGGCCATACAGTCAAAACTATAAATAAAAGATTTAAATAAACAAAGAAACTAAATGAGAAAATTATTACTCTTTACCCATTTGAATAAATTTCTTGACATCCATGAAATGAAAAAATTCATCATGGTGACCCCGATTATCCAGGGAATTGGACATCCAGTCCAAACTAGAAATAAAATCATTAAATAAATAATACAAATGAGAAGATGAGATGAATATATATTACTTTACCCATTAGAATCCAGTTCCTAACATCCATGAATTGTCAAAAAGCCACCCTGGCAACCAATTGGTGACCCCGAAATATAGGGTCATCCTGGAAATTGCCGATCGAGTGCGAGATCTAAAAATAAACAGAAAAAAAAACAGGGCAAATGATAAATTGCCGCTTGATGATCGCCAATTAAGCAGGCGAAAAATTAATGCGAAATACGAGAAGTAATGGATAATGCCTGATCTCAAGTTTCAATTCCAATTCCCCAATTCACAACCCATCAACTTTTATTTTTTTTTCTGGTTAAATTAATTTATAGAGATGGCTGCCTTCACCTACTTACCGCTAAGCATGCCTATCGCTGCCACGCGTCTTCGGGCCTTAAGAATTCTTGTGGGCCATTTAGGCCTCTGGCCCTCTAATCTTGGCCCAGCTATCGCAGATCTTTGACTTTGACTTTACTTTTTTTGCCTTTTCTATTTAGTAGTTTTATGGCCCCGCGATCGCCTTCACGTCGCCTAAGCCAATTTGAATGCAGCCGGCGGGAGAGAGAGGCTCGCGAAAAAAAAAAATACAAATTAAAAATAAAATAAAAAACAATAAAAAAAAAA
>JAJJHT010004648.1:3555073-3599014 GCA_021223865.1 Drosophila pandora | reverse complement strand
AATTGTTGAATATATTTTTTTTTTCTAACAGTTTCTTCAGTTTTAATTTTTTTCAGTTTTTTGTTTTTTTATTTCATTTTTCCACAACTAGTTTTAGTTTCCTCTATTTCATTTTTCCACAACTAGTTTTAGTTTCCTCTTCCGTGGGAGATTACTGTAATTTGTCAGTAAACGGTTTTAAGTTTTTTATGTCTTTTTTTTATTTTTTCCCCCACAAATAGAGAAATACAGACTCGAGTGCAAAAAAAATGATAATTTTTGACATATATATTTTGTAGATTTTTGTTGTTTTCGGTTTTTTTTCGGCTTTCGGCCATTGCGGCGAAGGTCAAAAGCTCAAGTAACATAATAAGCAGCCAAAAATGGGAAAACAAAACAAAACTACGTTAAATATCATAAAACAATGCAAATAAAGAGTCGAAAAACACTTGAGTAGATAATTGAAAAACCCGTCGAAAGCGGTAAGAAAAAAAACAAATATCAGAATTCCATTTTTTTATAAGCCATCAAAAAAAAAAGTGTAGTTTTTTGTTCATTTTTGGCAAGAATGAAGGCTATCCCTGAGTCCCAAAAGTCAACCTTCCACAGATAATGACAGTAGATGACAACAAAAAGAGCACACCACCACCCACCCGCACTATCTGAAAATTTATGATCATAATTAACATGACGATGACTTTCTGCTCCATGTGTTCCATTCGGCTGTGCCACAAGCTTTAATGTTCGTGATTTAAATAAATAGCACAACAGAAATTTGAATAAGCACGCAACACCATCTCTCCCCCGCACAGTGTATTACAGTGAACATTCCGGAAGTAAAAAAAAAAATTAAATATTTAAAATCTGTAGATATTGTAGAGTAGAGGAAGTATTTTTTTTTTTTTATCTTCCATAAGATAAACTTTTAATAATCAGTGTATCAGTTAGCGATGACTCACTGTACTGTGCTCCGCAGCCCACGTATCAGCAAGGCAGCAAGGTGGCAACGCTGGCTGCAAGGTGTCGCCGAGGTGGCAGCACGCATGCGCAGAACTTCAGAGCAAAGAAAGTGGGTGGAAAGGAAAAAGCAGACAAGGTTACAACAGCAGCTGATGTGTGGTGGGAAGAGGGATGGAGGGGTGGAGGGGGAGTGGAAGCAGGACAACCCCATTATTATTATTATTATTATTGCTGTTGTTGTTTTTATTGTTGTTTTTGCAACGAAGCTGCGAGTAAAGAATAAGCAATGAAAGATGATGAATGATGATGGTGGCACTATTAATTACATTAACCTTGCCACTCTTCTTTTCTCTCACTGTATTTTTGGAGAAATGGTTACCGTTATGGCTGTGCTTCGCTAATTTGTAAAAAAAAAAAAAGGCAATAACAACAACAACAAGAAGAAATAGCCACAGTAGAGACAAACGAAAGAAAGTTGGTTACCTTTTCTCTCTTTCTGCTGCTGCTGCTGCCTCAACTCTTCCTCTTGCTCTCTCTCTCAACACTCTTTCGTTGATAATGCTAAAAGATGCACACTCGAAAACACACACGTACACACGTCGCCAGTTTTGTTTGGCTTAGAAAATAAAATGCATAAATAAAGTGGGGTGGAGGGGGGAGGGGTGGTGCTCATATAGAAAGAAACTTAAAGAAATTGTGGGATGCAGTGGGATGCAGAACTCACCTCTTCCTCTTCTGCTTTGTTGACTGCCACTGTGAATGAACCGTTGCTTTTGGTGGCGTCGGGGGGCGGGGCTTTCTTTTGTTGTTATCGCTGTCGCTGTCACAGCGGCAGCAACAAATTGCCGTTGCCCTTTTTTTCTCAATTTGTTGTATTTATTTTTTTTTTGGGGGGGAGTTGGGTGGTTTATTTGCCTGGTGTATTTAATCAAAATGCATTCTGCAGATCAGATCAGCGTTGCCACTAACGATCCATCAACTCGACTCGTACGGTTAATTTAACTCAAAAATTTAGACGCCACCGAACTTTTCTTTTTTTCCCTTTGATTTGTTTTCTGTAAACGTCACACATAAACACACGCGACACACACGCGACACCTTTCTCGACACAGTGCCTCGCCCCAGTGCTTTTTTTTATTTATTATTATCTTATTGGGGGAGTACTTGGGTATTTAATAATTTTCTTATTGGTCGAATTGCACTCGAAAAAAATACAGTCTTCAGCGTTCAGCGGCGGAGATGTGATTCCAGAGTAGAGATGGCAACATCGGTGTTTTCTGCAAATTAGTGTTACCAGAATGTACAAAAGTGGGAAAAAACATCGATAACAGTCATCAAATAAAAGCTGTGCAGCGCCATCTATTGGTATTTTCTAGTATTTTCAGTTGCGATAGTTTCCCTATCGATATTCATTTGCGCACTATAAATAAATATCGATGGATTGTGGACATTCCGCAAAATTTTCGCCAAAAAATATTGTGGACATTGAGTGGACTGTGTTTGCTTTTATTTTAATTTTCGCAGCTGACCACTTGCATTTAAAAAAAGAAAGGAAATCCAAAATTAGCCAAAAGGATTTCCTCGAAGATAAGATATAACAAAGAATAAGTAAATACATTTCCACCGACTAGCATTTTTTTTGCGCAAAGAGCGGCCAAAAATATTCCCACGCTTCTAGGGCGTCTTGGTAACAAAATAATATTAATTGCAGTTCTTGAAACGAAGGAGAGATGCCAGATGCCGAGCAATTACCCGAGGGCTGGGAGAAGCGTACCAGCCGATCCACAGGTTTGTCCCTTTCCAATAATATGTAACTTAATGTCAAAGAAACGAGGAAGCTATTAATGGACCCGGCATTCTTGCAGGCATGAGCTACTATCTGAACGTGCACACAAAGGAGTCCCAGTGGGATCAGCCCACCGAGCCGGCCAAGAAAGCCGGGGCTTCTGGCGGCGGCGGCGCCAGCGGTGGCGGCTCTGGAGGTGATGCCCCGGACGAGGTGCAATGCCTCCATCTGCTGGTGAAGCACAAGGGCAGCCGGCGTCCCAGTTCGTGGCGCGAGGAGAACATCACCCGCACCAAGGAGGAGGCGCAACTGCTGCTGGAGGTCTATCGCAACAAGATCGTCCAAGGCGAGGCCACCTTCGACGAGCTGGCGCGCTCCTACTCCGACTGCAGTTCCGCCAAGCGAGGCGGCGACCTCGGCACCTTCGGCAGGGGTATGTCTTTATAATCTTCATTGTTCTGGTCAGATCATATTCTAATCCCCATAATCCCCCATACAGGTCAGATGCAGCCGCCGTTCGAGAAGGCCGCCTTCGGGCTGAACGTCGGCCAGTTGTCGGGGATTGTGGACACCGACTCCGGTCTGCACATCATCCTGCGCAAATCGTAAACAGAACTCGCAAAGAATAAACCTAACTTACAGCCATTTCTGAATATATAAGATTTATGTATTTAAATTTAAAAAAACAAAAAAAAGAGTAGAATCTCTCTAGCGCTAAGGGGAATTTTTTTTCAAGTCCAGTTTCGTGGCCAGCAGCTTGGCCCCCGGCGTCTTCTGGCTGAGCAGATCCTGGCGCAGGCTCTTCTCGGAGGCGATGATCTTCTTGCAGGCGGCCAGCAGATCAGGACTGCCCTCCACCAGATTGACGAGGACGAAGCAGGCACGGTTCACACCCAACCACGACTTGAGCTGAAAAGACATGAAAGGATATTGGATTAATTGTAAAGCACTCAAAAAAATAAAATACTTAATTAAAATATGCACTAAAACTAATAAGAATATCTATTATAAAGAAATACACTTTCTTCCAGTTGACTGTTTTTCAAAAATAAAAAATATTTAAAATAGTTAACTAAGTCTGATTATTACCGTTTCGGGGGCGAGACTCTGCAGGAGCTGTTGGCCGAAGGGAGTTCCCTCGCGCTTCCCGTCGTTCTTCAGAATCTTTTTCAAAACAATGTGCATGCCAGCCTCCTCGATGCCCACCACCAGAGGCACCTCCTCCTCAGCCACCTCCTTTGTCGCCTTTTTGGCTTTTTTGATTTTTGGAGCACCATCCTCCTCCTCATCATCTTCCTCCTCCGCTTCATCCTCGCTACTGCTGCTGTCATCGTTGAGGAGCTTCTTGCGCTGCTTGGTGGCCTCGGCGATGATGGCCTCTACGTCGTTGTGGGGCTTCTTCTTGTCCTGCGGCTGGGCGCCGGCAGCATCGGCCGATATGCGCCACTCCGGCTGGGCCACCACTTGGGCCAGGGCGACAGCTGCCTTCTCGTAGGATTCTCCCTGAACTGCAGCGGGAGATGGAAGGATTAGAATGTGAGAGACAAAGCTTAAGGAATCCCAAACTCACTGTGATTTAGGATGTCGGCTGTGACCAAGCCGATGTGGCTGTTGGAGAGCCAAAAGGCGGCATCCTCGGCAATGGCCTCCGCAATGGGTGCCTCGATCTGCTCGAAGATCTCTTTGCGGCGCAGCTCCTTCTCCTTCTTGCCAAAGGCCAGGCCCTCGTCCACCACGCGAATGAACTCTGGATGGAAGCAGGCCTTGTCACCGGGAGCCACCAGCCACTGCACCACCCGGCGCCCGTACTGGTTGCCCACCAGCGTCTTCAGGTCGCCGTGCAAGTGGTCGTAGATGGCCTTCTTGGTGGCCTTTGTGTCGTCGAGGGAGTTCAGCAGGGAAATGAGGAACACGTGGCCGTGCTCGTGGGTGGCGATCTTGAGCAGGTGCTCCTTGATGTTCTTGATGATGGCGCGCCGGTTCTTTGGGGTGGACCTGTAAAAGCAAATGACGGCCGCCTCGCTGCCCTCCTTGGTGGAGAGCATGTGAGGAACCAGGGCGGCAAACGCAGAGACTGTCCCCTCTAGCTTCTCCTCGTCCTCGTCGCAAGCGCGCAGGTATTCCAGCATTACGGCGTGCACCAGCGAGCTATCCACCAGTTGCTTGTTGGCCACATGGTCCAGATTCGCCTTAACGGCGCTCAGGATGGAGGACTTCATGTTGGTGGCCTCCTTGTAGGTGTCGCTCAGAGTCTTCACATTCGAATCCTTGGCCTTGCGGTACAGATCGCCGTAGAACTCCTGCCGCATGTTAATACGCTGCTGCGGCGTGGCGCCCTGGTACATGGTGTCCAACAGCCCGCTGGCGATGTTGTGGCCCGCCAATCGGACCACATTGCCCATCAGGCTGTCGATCAGCTTCGTCTTGGTGGCCGGAGCGCCGTATTTGAGCATCCGCTGGACACAGAACTGGGCGTACTTCGACTGGCACATGTCAACGGTGAAGGGCAGCAGGTGCTCGGAAATCTCCGCCCGCAAGGCTGGTGCGGCGTACTTCAGCATGCATTGGAGGACGCGGGCAGTGTCATGGGCTTTCACCACCTTCGCAATGGTGTCGCCCACGTTCAGTACCTTAAAGATCTGTTCCACCAGCTTGTCTTTGTTCTCGGTTCGACGGCTGCAAGAAGGTATCACTTTTTATTCAATAATTAATAGTTATTTTTGATAATTTACCATCGCAGCTTCTCGTAGATCTGCTTGGCCTCCTTGGTGATCTCGTATGTGTCCTTGGAGCTCTTGCGCTTCAGCTTGAGATCCTTTTTATCCTTCTTGAACTTGGCCCAGTCCTGTTTTTCGCCCTCAGCCGGAGCCTGTGGCTTCCCGTTGAACTTCTTAGCCCCGGGACCTCCTCCTGCTGCTCCGCCGGGCTTGCTGAACTTATTGAACCCCCCAGGTCCACCGGGTTTTCCTGCACCTCCGAATTTTTTGGCTCCACCTGGTCCCGGTTTCCCAACCTTGCCAGGCGCTCCACCGGATTTGAATTTCGGACCTCCGGCGATTTTGCTGCCAGATTTGTTGGCCTTGAAAGCCGGTGGGGGCTTGTCGCCGGTGGCGGCCACTTTGGCAGTTCCTTTTGGCTTCGAACTGACCATGTTTTAAACGTAAAAGTAACCAATAAAAGAAATGTTTTCCTTTTGTTGGCTACACGTGCGCCTGGCTATCGATTCTCCGATAGACGATAGGCGGGCGTAAAAAATAAAAAAATACCAAAAATAAAAAGTAAGTAATTTAAGTTCATTTAAACTATGAAATTGATGTATTTCTTTTCTTAATAATTAATTTTTATATTAGCCTCTTTATTTTTTTATATATACATATTTTTTTTATCTATAATTTCTTGTAATAAAAAACACTGTTTTATTTATATTGCTTGTGTTTTTGATGCCAATAAATGAACTTTGGTGAAAGACATTAAACATTTTTTAATATATTCGAGTCAAGAACAATAATATATATATATTTTAATTCATCTGAATAGATTTAAACAATTTTATAAAAATAAATATGGCTTTGGCTTTCTTTTTAGTATTTTTCCCAGAAATTCGATATTTTTCGCTATTAATCGAACGGTAACACTGCTGTGTACAGTCGATACAGCACTTTGCCATAAAAACCAAGTTTTTTGTAGTTGTTGTAGTGGCCAATACGCGGCAAAAGAAGAAAACTGGATTTGTCGTAAACAACCTGAAGGAAACAAGGAGGCGGACCCAAGAAAACAACCCGAAAATAGTCAAGCAATCAAAACACAAAAAACACAAACATGGCGAAGCTGGGCAAAAAGAAAGTTGTGGAGGAGCAGAGTCGCAAGAAAATTAAAAACGGAGCCGATAGCGTTGAGGAGACTAAAAAGCATACAGAAAAAAACCCGCCAGTGGAGCGGGCCACACGACGCAGCTCCAATGCGGACACTGGATCATCGAGCTCGATCTCGACCGCACCATCGTCCGCTCGGAAGAAACAAGCGCAAAAACGCAAAGCCAAGTCGAGCGATCGTTCCAGTTCCGAGGACAGTGATGATCTTCCACTGAACGGCAGGCAGTCGGCAGCTGCCAAGGAATCCAAGGAAGACGATTCTCGCTCCGCCACTCCGGCCAAGAAACGCAAACAGGCCAAGACAAAGCCCCAGGAAAAGCCAACGCGGACAAGTCCGAACAAGAATGGAAAGAAATCGTCCAAGCCGTCAGAAGATGTGGAGGAGGATGATTCGGTCGTCGATGAATCCAATGCCGGAAGCGGTGGTGAGGAGTACGAGGTGAGTGAGGGATTGTAAGACTATAGAGCCCCTAACCCCGACCTAGATTAAGGTCCAAATATCCAATTGAAATCAATGCACACAACTATACTTAAATGGATGACCTATTTTGTTCCAATGGGATCAAGGGATCAAGTTTGAAACCTAATAAGAAACGTGTTTCTTTCAGGTGGAAGCCATTATTGGGCACAAGACTGTGCGTGGCGTTTCGCACTTCCTGGTGCGCTGGAAGGGTTATGACGAGAGCGAGGACACCTGGGAGCCGGAGGCTGATCTCAACTGCAATAATCTGATTACCCAATTCAGAGCCAAGGTATAGAATATCTCTCCCTTATCCATCCATTATCCATTATGAAATTTATTCCGCAGGAGACAAAGCAAGAGAATACCAAAGTCAAAGTCACCAAGGGCTCCAAGGCGACAACCAAGAAGGCTGCCACTGGGGGACGTGCTTCGACTGGCAACACTGGCGGTGGTGGTGGCAAGAAATCAGCCACATCCGATGATAACGAAAAGGAATGGGTCGTCGAGCGTATCATTGACTATGTGGAGGATGAGAAGGATGGTGGACTGTATCGTATTAGATGGAAGGGATTTGGCGCCAAAGATGATACCTGGGAGCCGGAATCGAATTTGTCGTGCCAGGGACTGATTGAAAAGTTTAAGCGCCAAATGGACACCGATCCGAACGCTGATCCCATGGAGCTGCGCGAGTCGCCGAAGAAGACAAAGCGGCTGGTGAACGAATGCTATCCGAGAACCAGCATGCATAATCGCATTGAGCGCTCCTCGAAGCGGGCCGTCGCCAAGAATCGGTGTGTGCAAAGGGTTTAAGGAGCGAGTGTATAGGGCTACGTTATGGGCACTGGAGCTCCTCCAAACTCTCACTCTCTCTCTCTCTCTCTCTATCTATCTTTTTCTTTCTGTTTTGTGCTGCCTATTTATCCGTCTCTCTCTTGTTTGGTTTTATTTATTTTTTAGAGTCTTCTATGGCGAGGAATGAGTAATGGTGCCCGATGTGGCGACCATCTCCCCGGTTGCAGCACCTTCTCATCAAAAATGACGTCTTAGTGGGCCGCTCATCTAATACGTTAGGGACCTCTAGGGACTTCCACGATCCGTTTATTATTTTTCTCTTGTTTATTTTTTGTATTTTTTTGATTTTGTTTTGTAATTGGATGGCACGCAGGCGTTGCTCGTAGGGAGGCAAAAACGTAATAAAGAAAGTACGTCAGGAGCACCCGAGTTGTAGCTATTGGCCCCCCGAATAACATACCCACACACCACACAACCTACACCATAAATTACAAAAAAAAAAAAAGAAAGAAAGATAGGAGAAACTGACTTCAGTTTTGCGTAGCACCTAAGTGATTGCAGCACCATATATATTCGGTATTATATCTGGTTGTGCTGCTCTCAGCCAGCGTTCTAGTACATAAGACACCTCTAACTGTAGGACCCCCTATAAAGCCCCCTTAAAAAATAAACTTTTATTCTTAAACTAAAAGAAAGAATCCTTCGTATACTTCATCCAGGTATTCACTATGAAAATGGATATTCTTGACTTTTTCTAATTAATTTTTTTTTTTTTTCGACTATTTGGCCACTGATTCCTCGTCCCCCACTCGAAAAAGTTTTGAATATATGTGTACGCTACCGAATAGAACATCAAAATTAGTAATATAAATATGAATAAATAAAATGGACCTTCGATTCCAAATAAATGTCCAAATAAAGGACATCACCAAAAAAAAAAAACTACTCTTATTTTTTTTTTAAAAAGAAAAATTAATGTTTTAACAAGGACCTCTACGAGTTGCTTAACTTTTATTTAACTTTCGTTCGACAATCAGTGATAGGTATGGTGGCGTCTGTACTCCTTGCCATTCTCTAGAGGCCGGGCTGCAGACCAAAGCCAGGACCTTTCGGCTCCTCGATCAGCGAAGTGGGCTCACCCTTTGGCTCGCTAGCGAAGCGACCGTTGCGCGGTCCCGGTGGCGATGGCTTGTCCGCTTTCAGATCGGCCAGGATGTTCTGCATGTCCTTGGCCGTCAGATCCTCCTGCAAATCAAAGCAATAACATTAGTAACAATTACAGTTTCTTATCGAATGGGGGATCCTCTGGTTTTATGACAAAATCACAAGTAATCTTTCCACAAATATAAATATCTCTACTTTAAGCTTATAATCTATGTCTGTTTTTTGTGAAAAATCAAGATAAAGAATCGATTTTAAAACAAGTTGTTTTCTTGCCTTATTTTGGTCATCTATCAGAGAATCCCCAAAACCATAAATCTTACATAGTAATCGTCGTTGACCGACACCATGGGGGCGTTTACACAGGCGCCCAGGCACTCCACCTCCGAGATGGTGAACTTCTTATCCTTGGTGGTCTCGCCAACTCCAATGCCAAGCTGTTTCTTGCAGGTCTCGAGGATCTCGTCGGAGCCGCGCAGCCAGCAGGGCGTGGTGGTGCACACCTGAATGTGGTATTTGCCCGTGGGCTTACGCATGAACATCGTGTAGAAGGTGGCCACCTCGTAGACGCGCATATTCGGCAGCTCCAGGATCTCGGCCACCTTGTGCATGGCGGAAATGGGTAGCCAGCCGTATTGGCGCTGGGCCAAGTCCAGGAGGGGGATCATGGCGCCGCGCTTATGACCCTCCGGGTAGATGCTGAGTATGGCCTCCACGCGCTTCTTGTTCTCCGGCGTGAACTCGAACGGAATGTTCGGGTTGTCCTCCGGGGTGTCGCGATGCACGAACAGGTTGTCGCTGGCGCGAGCGCTGCTTGTGGCAATGGCGCGTATTCCGCAGCGCTGGAAAATGCCAAAAAATCCTTAATGTTATTGTTTTTCTTTTGGTAAATTATATAATCAAAAGGAATGGCGATACGGCCGTGTCCCAGCTTTATGTTTAGGATGTTTTCCTAGTTTCCTACTCACCACGGCGGAAAGCGTCTTGGCGGCACAATTCGTCAGCATTGTATTGTTTGTCCGAAACGAAAGCAAGCTGAAAATCTGCTCTTATGTGAGAAATATCGTCGCCTGCGTTTCGTTTTTTTTTTACAAGCACCACAGCAGCTGATTTGAGAGCGAGCGCTTTGCAGCACTGTTTAGAGATGGGTTATGGATGGATATTTTATAAAATATAATTTAAGATTTATTCCAATTTAAATGTGTTTATTATGTATACTTAATTTTTGATAATTTGTTTATATTTTATTATAAATTATAGTTTCAAACATCTAAAGCTTGAAGTAATATCGCATATTTATGACCTTTCCAACACACCACACACAAGACTTTCCAACACTGGATAACGGACGCGCCATTGAAAGTTATTGCTATCCGACGCCAAATTTAAGAAATCCTCCAAATAGAAATGGAAGAATATTCTATTAGCAAGGGTTTTCTGGCTGAAATGATGCAATGCAGTGACGACATACCAGAGTTGGAGGAGCTTCTTGCCAAAAATCGTCTTCTGACAGTCAAGGAAGCTTGTAAGTCTCGCGGAACTTACCAACTCAAAAGGGATAACTTTTTTCTTTTTTTGTTTTTGTGGCAGCCATTAATAAAGAGCTGGAGCATCTTTGTTTCGATTTGGTTTTAGTTGATACGGCCCATCGGAACGTGGAGGAGGAACGGGCCGAAGTTGAGCAGGCAGCCAAGCTGTTGAACGAAGCGTACGCGAAGGCCCTACAGGTGGAGAGCCGTTTGAACAGCATCAACCTGCCGGAGCTCCTGGGCCACAAGATACAGTTATACAAGATGGAGGCCGAGAAGCATCACAACGAGCGAGTGGAGATGGTTAAGAAGCGTGAGGAGGTGCTCGCCAATATGGAAAACCGAGATATTGGTACGATTTTAAACTATTTTAAGACAATACTCGACACGTTTAATCTTGTTTCGGTTTGGTTTGGTTTGGAAAATTAGTGCAACAATTTCGTCACCTACAAATCGCCACTGAGGAGGCTAAGGAGGAGCTGGCGGCTGCCGAGAAGAAATTCGGAGAGTTCCTATACCTGAAGAACGAGAAAATGAACTGGCACAAAATTCGATTCAACCAGAACCTGGTCAGCGTCCTGATGGCCAGGAAGCAAATTCTCGACATACAGGTACAGCTCCGTAATCTGGGTTACAATGTGCACGAATAACTCTTAATTATCCTTAAATATGTGTTCTTTAATCAAGTTTTTAATAATATAATAACTCAATAAAGATTTATTTTAACAATTTCTAAATGTAATGGATGAAATTAACCTTCCTTACCTGTATTCTGTTTGTTTCTTCAAATCTGTAATATAATTCTACTACGTAGATGTTAAGACTGACATGAAATGTTACTGTTGTCACTCACTTTCGACTGGAAAGCCTTGAGAACTCATTGATAACTTTTGTCTTTTCACCTTCTCAGGAGCCCATGACATTCGAGTCAACATCATCGTCGATTCCGCCGGCATCTGAATCAGATTCGTTAAATTCCCCCAACGAAAACATGTCTCGATTTGTAGCAGAGCCCACCATCTTGAAACGATCCATCCTAAAAGGGTCCAGAAGCGACAAGAAAGATAGTAATGAACCGGAGGGGGGGATCGTCCAGTCAAGCTCATCTTTCAATATCGCCAGCAAGCGAGTACAATTCGCTATTCCCCTGGAGCAAGTTCGTATGATACCGAACCGAGAGGACGAGCCGTGGCGCGAAGGATATTTTCAGAAATATAAGTCCAAGAGGCAGTCATTGCGCCGTTTCCTATTCAGTTCTGAGGAAGAGCAACACGAAGCTGTCAAGAAATACTGTCAACGGCAAGTGGAAGCAGGAGAGAAGTCTCTGTATCAATCACTTCTAGCTCGGCGCAGTGCTGAAGATGCCAACACATCCCAGGAGGTGCCACAAAAGAGATTTAAATTCTCTCTTCCTTTGCTGAATGGAAGTGGTACTTCCAGCGATCCAGCGGATCCATCCGATCAACAGGCGGAAAAGGAAAACGGCAGCGCGGACATTAAGATGCGATCCATATTGATTCGTCAACGGGAGGACGACGATGTTTCCAGCTCGGGAATGCCCGCCAAACGTGTGCGATTCGCTTCCTACGTTCAACCTGAAAATCTAACGTTTGCAAAGATTGCCAAGAGGGGAGACTCGGACGAGGAGAGTTCTTCAGAGGGTTCTGATCAGGAATCGTCAGACGAAGACAATGATTCGATTCTAGTTCCTAAGAAATCGGAAGAGCATCAGACGGGAGAGGAAGATCAGCTTACATCTTCAGAGGAAGATGACAATTCTGAGGAGGAATCTTCGGAGTCAGATGATTCAGATGAAGATGATTCGGTTGTAGTTCCCAAGAAATCTGAGAAGGATAAGGCAGGAGAGGAAGATGTGTGCCAGTCGGATAGTTCCAAAGAGGTTGAGGAGAAGAAGCCTGATGAGGAGGAGGAGGAGGATGAAGACTCCGAGGAAGAGAGCGAAGATGAGAAACCAGAATCTAAGAGTTACAGTTTGGAATCCGAAAGCTCCACATCTGACTCGGAAGAAGAGAAAAATAAAAACTCATCCGACACAGAGCATCTGAAGCAGAAATCGCCCGAACAAGATTCCTCGTCCGAGGAAAGTGAGGAGTCTGGAGATGAAGACGAGCCAGAAAAACCAGAGTCATTACCGGAATCCAGTGAGGAAATACAGGAAACCCCGGAGGAGCCCATACCTATGGAGGTGTGTGACAATGTGGAGGAAGTTGTAATCCCAGAATCAACTGAAGAAATCGGAGATAAAATGGAGATACTAGAAGCTGAAGAAAAGCAAAAGGATGAAGCATTTACCTTGGACTTGGTTCCCATTAAGCCAATAGTGACCAATGTGGAGATTATTGCAACTGCCCCACCAACTAATGACACCGAGAGTACCACCCCGACAGCAGGGAAATCTCCTTTTGAACTAGAAGGCGATGATATACCCAGTACCTCCACGGGCAGGACCCACTCAACGGACTCTCCCTTTGATATGGACGACTTCATGTTCCCCATGGCCCAAGCTGTTCCCCATGAACTAAGTGTCTCTGATTCCAGCCAGAGCTCCTTCCTGAATTTCTCATCATCCGATTTTGCGTTCAACGATGACTTTTTCTTTAACGACGACACCGATAATGGCCAGTACGTTAGCATCAACTACGATTTGTAATTGAATAACTAAGCTAAACCAGTTCCTTTAATATTAATTTTAAAATTTGTTAAACTTCCATATCGTTAAGGTCTCCAAGGCCACAAACACCATTGAGAGCTTTCAAAAAATTAATATTTTAAAATGAATATCAATATTTTATTTTTGTTTTATCACCTTTGCCTTATTTTAAACTCGTTTATCTTGTTAAAATGTATTTAATCATAGTTACTACTTTTAAATATCTCATTTTAAAACATCATCTTGGAGAAAATCGTTCTGTTAAAAAATGGAATTTGTTAAGACATTCTTTGGTTATTCTGTTTAAGAATAAGAATTTGTCATTCTCAATGTTAATATACATAGATATTATTGTTATTCTCAATGTCGCTTAAAGATTCTTAATAAAAAACATTTGTTACAATTTTAATTTCAAATTTGGCGGTTTAAATTTGGGATTTTCCATATAACGGTCATTATAAATTAAAATCGTGTAAGTTTAAAATAAAACTTANAATATTATATATATTTTTTAAATTACTTTAATTTGTAAATAATTAACAAATTTTTTATAAATGAACTCCTGCAGACAGTATTTTTTTGTTGTTTTGAACACATGGTCACACTATTCTTTGGATGTAAATAAAACCACGAGTTCGCGTTGGGAGGCTGATAGATAAATAAAAATAATGGCCAGGAAACGAAAAATCCCAGTGCGCAAGCATCATGGTATTCGGGATCCCCTCAAGCAGCAGGAACAGCGGGAGAAGAAGTAACCAACATGCGCGATCCACTCATAAAACGAACTTTTTTAATCAAAACACTTCTTTCTAATGCGCAGGCTCTCCAAGGTGACGAACAATCCACCCGAGAAGACGGACGAACAGCAGGTCTCCTTCAAATTCCGACAGTTCAAGCAGCTGGCCGATGCCACCAAAACGGGCAAGAAGGTTAAGCTGGGCGCCATCGGGAAGGAGGACAAGCCCAAGCCCCTGCAGACCGGATCGAAAAAGAGTAGCAGCACAGTGGCCACCAAGGCGACGCGGAATATCAAACAATTCGCCAACGAGACGGATGAGGATTACCTGCGACGTGTGAACCGCATTACCAATGCCTCGGTGCGGGAGGCCCAATACGAGGCCAAGTACGGTGTGAATGTTCTGCGTGATCCCAAGACTGGAGAGATAACGATACAGAAGAGGCCCAAAAATGAGATCGACGAGCTGCTCAAGCAGAAGCAGAAGGAGCGGCGAGCTGGGAAGGGTGGCCGCAAGGGCAAACAGGCGCCCAAGGCCACCATGGATGCGAAAACCAGCAGGGAGCTGATCAAACGGGCCTTCAAGGAGGCCAAGGAGGAGGTCGACTCCGAGGACGAGCAGAATGCACCGCCCACGGAGTACAAACGGGATACATTCGCCTTCGGCGAGATCGTTCATGCTCCGCCATCCCTTAAGACATTGCCCCGCAAAGCTCCACAAAATGAGACAGTTCCTCGACCCGGTCGCAAGTCAAACCTCTTGCTAAAGTCATTGCTGGACACGGCGAAGAGTCAGGATTCCAAGGATGCGGATGGAGAGGGCAGTAAGCGAAGCGGTTTCCCGGGCAAGGCGAAAACCACGCCCTTCAAAACCCCCACCAAGGCGCAGATGAAGGGCAAGCGCAAGGACCTCCCGGCGGCAACACGTTCCATGCTTGAGACCGAGCGCAACAAGATGGTATTATTGTACCGTCAGTTGAAGAACAAAACAGCAGCAGATCCTTAAGACACACATATGACTAAAGACTTCAATAGATGGTTTTTTTTTAGACTTAAATAAGAAATAAATGTTACAATAATGCATTTGTTAATTTAAAAAAAACGTTTAAAACTACTATTTGTACTTGTGGTATAGGGGCCTGAACTAGTTGGGAATTATAAGATTTTGGTATTTTTTTTTTAAATCTAAAATATTTTTTATTTTCTGTAGAAAACTTATTTCATAAGCTTAAAAAAAGCTTTGAAAAAAAACTAGTAATTTTAATTTAAAAATATATAGTATGACCATAATGCGTTAGGACATCGGTTTTTGGTGCGATTTGATTTGTAAACTACGGTCACACTGCACAAAAACATGAGCTGTTGTTAAATGAGAGCGAATTTTTAGATTTCGGTTTTCAGCGAGCGCGCGTGCCAAATATTACACTCGAATCGTTAGTGCAAAATATAAAATAAAACAGTAGCACAACAGGCCAGGATATACTCGTCTCAATGGTGGCATTGCATTAGTTTTGCTCGTCTGACTGATTTATATTTTGTACTATGTTTTTTTTTTGTTATACTATTGATTAAATTTGCTGTGAATACACACACACACACATATACACATACACACGCACGCACGCCCTGAGCTCACACAAACACAAACAAAAAAAACAGAAAAANTGCCAAATATTACACTCGAATCGTTAGTGCAAAATATAAAATAAAACAGTAGCACAACAGGCCAGGATATACTCGTCTCAATGGTGGCATTGCATTAGTTTTGCTCGTCTGACTGATTTATATTTTGTACTGTTTTTTTTTTGTTATACTATTGATTAAATTTGCTGTGAATACACACACACACACACACACATATACACATACACACGCACGCACGCCCTGAGCTCACACACACAAACAAAAAAAAACAGAAAAAAAAAAACGGTTAGAGAGGAAAACAACAACAAAAATTATATCTGGCGCGCAAATACACAGAAAAAAAAAACACCCAAATACACAAACACACAAATTGATAAATTGCTTAGACGCTAAATGAATCGAAGAATATTGCTGTAGAGCGTGAGTTAGCTGTTCCACCGATTGCCGAAACAATGGGTAAGTAGATGCGGGGTTGGGTGGTGTTATCAGCTGATGAGGAAGCCAGCCGATTACTACCGTAACATGGATTCACTTGCTCCACCTCCTCCTCCTCCCACTCACTCACTCACCTCCATGACTATTTCCAGACGTTGCTGATAAGGTTCAGACGGCTTCCAGCACCACAACTACCACCACCACTACCACCACAAGTACAGCGGAACCAGTAACGGCGACGCTCACCCTGCGCAATGGGCGACTGGACTGGGAGCAAATCCTACAGGATCAGCCGGATCAGCCACAACAGGAGCTACTGCCAGGGACGGCTACCAGCCATCAGAAGCAGACAATGTCGGCGGACGAGAGAAAGGCCACCAAGAAGTCCCTGGTGATTGTGGCAGCGATATTTGTGGCCAGTGTGGCTACCATGTTCTATGTCTACGCTATATTCCCCGAGCTCAATGAGTAAGTTTTAGGGACTGGGATTAGGAGGGGCTTTGGTTAAGTGGATAAATGTGGATGTGGATGTGGATGATGTGTCCCCAGAGCATTGGTGCACCTGCTGTTAGGTGTGTGTGCTGGTGTGCTGGTGAGCTGGTGAGCTGTTTCGCTTCATTAGCGAGTCGTCGGTGATCTGGAAAATAGTTACATTCCACGTAGCACATTGTAATTACGTTCTAACTGAATAGTAGTATATATAAGGAGGTTGAAATTTAAGGGTGCGATCTTCCTCGGCCCGCTTATCTTTTTGGAATTATGGTTTTATTGAAATAGTTACCTAATGACTTTATTATAATTGCACCCAATTGATTTATGACCCCATAAAAAACACACTTACTGCCCATGAAATTGAGTGTCTTTCAGAGCATAATACTAATATTTAAAGAGATAACCAGATTTAGCCAGAAAATAGCAGAGTTCACAGCACTATCTATCTATCTATCTTTGTATCTTTGTATCTTAAAGTCACGCCACTTTTAATTTGTTTACACCTCGACTTCCTCTAATTCCGCTCTATTTTTATTTCGCGGCAGGTCGGAGAAGCAGCATTTGAAAATTCCTCGTGATATCCAAGATGCCAAGATGCTGGCCAAGGTCCTGGACCGTTACAAGGACATGTACTACTTCGAGGTGATGTTCGGCGTGGTCGTCGCCTACGTATTGTATCCTTTTTCAAACTTTTCCAAACCAAAAAAAAAATCCAAAAATCAGCTGATCTGCATAGATTAGATAAGAAGGAGGGGAGGGTGTTCTAGTGTTGGTAACCTTGACCCAATTACCAAAAAAAAAAGAGGAAAAAAAACAAAAAATGAAAAGAAAAACGAGGAAAAGAACCGGACAGAAAAAAACTATTCACGGTCGGCGTTTTTTTTTTTTTTTAATTAATTAATATGCACGATCGCCGGGTGTAGTGTGTGCATATTAATTATGTGGGTGGAAGGAGGATGGCGATAGGAAGTGGGGATAGCAACAACGTGCTTGCTTGCATTTGCTCTCTTACTCCCACTTCCTCCCACTCGCCGACATGAAAGCGCGTGCTCACTATCAGTAATACGCCTCCTTGGCACTACTTACACTCTAGGGTGCACCTGCACTTAACTATCTTTTATCTATCTAAGACTATTTACCATTTCTTATCAGTAGATTTTTATTTTTTGTTATCAGAGGTTTATGTTTTTGATTATCTATGAAATAGTTTCTTGATTTTTAAAACTAATCCTAGTGTTTAGGTTCACCCTAGCGCACTGGCCTTAAACATGCGCTCACTTGTATCTGTATCTCTCGCTTGCTCTCAAATCGACTTTGGTCACTCGCCGAGTGACGCATTCTTTGTGTTTTGTTTGTTTTTTTTTTGTTTTTCGTAAGAAATCAGCTGAGCTGGACACAATTTTTTATTTATTTTTGCCAATTTCAATTGCGTTTTAGCCCCCCCTCGGCCAAGGCGAACAAAAAACAAAAAAACTACGTAACTTCATAGCCATGTGTCTGCTCTAGTATTTGTGTTTATTTATTTATTTTTTATTATTTATTTTTTTTCGCAATTATTCAAAGCAGCTGCGATCATTTCGCTCAGCCTTGTGGTGCTCAGAGAGCAAGAGAGAGAGAGAGAGAGGGAGCCTGGGTGAGAGTGTTAACCGTTATCGGGCATTTGCACAAAAGGTGGTCCGATATGGCTCTTCTGGCAACATCCCACCGATGACAGAACAGAGGAATTCTCGCTGGGATGGGGGTGGTGTCATTGGCAATTAATCAGGTCTATTAATAGCAGAGGCCCCCTAGTATCTCTTCTTAATCTAAAGAGTACAGTAGAGACTTTAATTATGGGACTTAAAATGGGAAAACCTGGGAAAGATCTGGGGGACTAGAAACCTAACCTTGAACTGGTTACCTTGACCCCATCGATATTCCCATATAGCCTACAAACATTCGCCATTCCCGGATCACTGTTCCTGTCGATTCTGCTCGGATTCCTGTACAAGTTCCCCATAGCCCTGTTCCTGATCTGCTTCTGTTCGGCACTGGGCGCCACGCTCTGCTACACACTGTCCAATCTGGTGGGACGCCGCCTCATCCGACACTTCTGGCCAAAGAAGACAAGCGAATGGTCAAAGCATGTGGAGGAGTATCGGGACAGTTTATTCAACTATATGCTATTCTTGCGCATGACACCGATCCTGCCCAATTGGTTCATCAATCTGGCGTCGCCGGTGATCGGAGTACCGTTGCACATATTCGCCCTGGGCACCTTTTGCGGTGTTGCACCGCCCTCGGTGATCGCCATCCAGGCGGGCAAGACGCTCCAGAAGATGACCAGCTCCAGTGAAGCGTTCTCCTGGACCTCAATGGGTATCCTAATGTTCTGCGCCTGTGCATCTTTATTACCCGGGCTGCTTAAAAATCGGTTCAAGCACAAGAAGGAAGCGTAAGGCGTTTTAATCCCAGATATAGTAATCGGAAAAATTGGGAATCCCTAGCCGGATGATCTCCCGGCCAAAAAAAAAACGCTATTCCCCCAAACTGAAACCAAAACAACCAGATAAATCATAATTGTAATTTATAGATACCAAGATATAAACAAAAATTACCTAAAAACCGAAAAAAAAAAGATAAAAAGATAGTGCGTCTATTTTGTAATTTAAAAAAGAAAAGAAGACGCCCGCCACTTCCTACTCTCCTCTCCTATCCTATTATACCCCTCAGAAATTACAAAACAATTTTTTAAAAAAAAGCCCACATGCCGTCGGGTCTTGATCCAATATTTTTAAGTGTACTACCTAAAAAAAAAATTATTACATGATTGTGTTTTTTTTTTCGAAACTTTTGCATCATATATTTCCATCAATTGTTTTTAAGTTAGTGAATTTTTGTTTAGTGCTATTGCAGTATTTAATAGAAAAGTTCTTGTGTAAGTAAATCAAATTAGCAGAAATCCATTGAATATTATACGAAGCATAAATATGTATGGTATAATGGCATTATCTTGTCGGCAAGTATCTGTCTCCGCAAGTAAATGTTCAAAGACAAATTAGAAGTCACTGGTGTTTTTCTTTCAGTGGGAAACGGGTGTTGGAATCAGTTTTGATTCACTCTAGATGATATTATCTGAAATCTATTTAATTTATATATTTTTTAATAGTTTTATTTATGATTTTTTTCAAAAAACAAACTCAAAAACAATATTTTTCAACTATATAATGTTATTTTATTTATCTTATATTCGTATAATCCCAAAAACTGGCAAATATTATTTCAATTTTGGCTAAAAGTATACAAGGCTTTATACAAAAAGATATTTTTTAATTAAAATGACAGATTCTAACAAAAGGAAAGGATTTTTTTCAAAAACAAACTCAAAAACAATATTTTTCAACTATATAATGTTATTTTATTTATCTTATATTCGTATAATCCCAAAAACTGGCAAATATTATTTCAAGTTTGCCTAAAAGTATGCAAGGCTTTATACAAAATGATATTTTTTAATTAAAATGACATATTCTAACAAAAGAAATAGGACTTTTTTCAAAAACCATATTTTTCAACTACATAACCAATAATTTACTGCATAACCATAATTTTTCAACATATATTCCCAAAAAATAGCAAATATAATTTAAATTATGCCTAAAAGCATGCAACACTTTATTAAAAAAGCTGTATTTTTATTTAAAATAATGAACAAATATTACAGAATGTATGAGAAATTCTAAAAAAAAATCTATTTATTTCTCTATAGACTTCTAGTAATTTAATTTTTTTCACTTAAAAAGTATATAATCTGATCTAATAACCTCAATATTTATTTAATAAACCCCACCTCTCCATATAATGATTATTTAAATAAATACTAAAGCGATAATCAAATTCCAATTCGCAATTCAAGACGAAAGCCATTAGGCCGAGAATTCAAAACAAAAACAAACAAAGAAGATTAGCTTATAGATCATATATATATATAATAAGCTATATATGTAGTTTAAACGATTTCCTTATAAAGCAAATAGGCATAATCATGGGAAAAACAGTGCAGCCTAGGCTATATATAGCTTCGATGTAATTCGAAAGCCTTCAAAACAAACAACATATCATGTAGAGGAGAGGAGGCTCAACTGTACAAACTGAACTCTAGAACTCTGGAACTCACACACACATTCCTCTACACAGTCATATTCAAATACTTTATTATCAATCAGGTTTTGGTTTTCTGTTTACATTTAACTACACTCGTCGTGAGGTCTTGAGCTCGGAATGGAATACAAAAATAGGTTATTCTCGACAGTTTCTCGATACATCAGCAGAAGGCTAAACTTTATTCCATTGTGCCCAGCTAGACCAGCTTGGGCAGGCCGGCGGAGATGGAGCTCTCGATGCCGCAGTGATCCTCGCCACGCAGTATGCGGAAGAATCCCTTGTCGCCCCAGTCATCGTTCCACGAGTTGGCAATTAGCCAGTAGGGCACCTCCTCCTTGCCCCACACACCCCAGCCCAAAATACGGATGGCATGACCGCCCAGTTCCTTGCCGTGCTCATGCTGGTAGACACCGCTCTTGTACAGTATCAGATCCTCGTAGACAGTGAAAGCACCCTCCACAGGTCCATTGGTCATGATCTCCTCCTGAATGTCCCGGACATTGCGTCGCACCGAGTAGGACTTGGAGCCGTAGTGCTTGTCCTTGGAGTACTCCACATTGTAGCCGGCCTCGCACTGGTGCTGGCACTTGGGCGTCTTGCTGTCGTGGTTGCAGGGAGCCCGGGTGCCGTTCACATGGTGCTCGCAGGGTGCAATCTCGTACGGACGGCAACCCTATTTAAATGAAATTTCAGAGCAATAATCAGTTTAAAATGTGATTCATTTCATAAGTGGTTGGAATGTGGAATGAAAAAAAGGGGCGTTCTTCTGATAAAAACACTTATACACTGAGATTTAAATAACTAACCGTTTTGGAGCCATAGCGTCCGCCGCTGACGATGCCCTTGCGGGTCCAATAGCTCCAAGCGGCGCCGGGGAAGCCACCGTTGCAGCCAAAGCCGCAGGTGTGGCAGCAGGACACCAGATCATCGGCCGAGAAACGGAAGTTAACATTGCCGTTCGAATGGATGCACACCTGGAATATGGAATATGGAAAAAAAACAAATAAATAAAATTGCGAAATTTTAGCGAACGAAACAAAGGGGGTAATCAGCTCGAAACGAGAGTCAAACAAAAGGCTAACTACGAAATCGATAAGATAAGGGTTAAAGTATAGACATAAACGATAAACGAACAAAGTGACAAATAAAAAATATTCCAAATAAAAGAAAATATATAACAGAACGCTTAAAATATTATTTTAAAGCTATTCTTTGTTCCATCAAGAGAGGGAAGACTGTTCTGTCGAAAGTATTTTTTTTTAATTTTTTGTTTTCTAAACTAAAATATAAAAAATAAATTGAATTAGAGAGAGATAGTCGTTGATAAGACTTCATATGTAAATATTTATTTTATGAGCCATTTTAGAAAGCTTACCCGATCGGACATGGCTTCCACGGCGCCGAAGGCCCAGCAAGAGCCGCAGGATCCCTGGTCGCGAATCTCATTGATGGTGGGACAGTTGGGCCACTTCTCCCGGGCATCGAACTCCTTGGGAATGTCGTCCACTTTCTGGGAGAGATAGCCCAGAACTTCTTGTTTGTCCGGCAGGGCGAACTTGTAGGCATCCGGATGGACGCCCATCAGGCCACGGATGTACTCCTCCGACACGCCTTCGTCAAAATTACGTCCAGCCTAGTTAAAAATAAAGATAATAATAATTATTTTTATTTTTTTAGAAATTATCCAGAGGCGTTTATATGGCGGGGAAGTACGACTTCAATATTAAATGAAAAAAATTAATGACTATATCATTATGACTGTATAATACATATACTTTATGGATGTGCAGTTGAATAAATAATCACCCCCTTCTGAGTAATCCTTCTACGCCCATGGTCACCCCACTTGTTCGCCTCACCTGCCATGTTCTGGTCTTGGTTTTGACCAACTCAATAAATTCGTCGGACAGCAAGGGAATTTTGTTCTCCTCGCAGGAGCCCATGGCCACAAGGCAGGCCACGGTGGCCACCAACAGCAGTTTCATGTTTCCTCTGTCTTTTTCTTTACACAAAAATTGAAACGCTGACAATGCAAAATCACAAATAACGCACTAGGCGGACAAAAAAAAATGGTGGAAATGACGCGTCGCTCGTCGGCGGCGGCGGGACTATTATTTTTGTGTATTTATTGCTTTTTCCTACGTAGCCGTCCGCCGTTGTTTTCGTACTGCGGGAAAATCGGTCCCTGAACGTTCTTTTGTCTGGTGTTTCTTTCTTGTTGTTTTTGTTTGCGTTTGTTCAAAGCCCGAATGATTAGCGGCCATTGGCTAGGGGTGGAAGAGGTTCGATAGACATATCGATAAACAGTTAAGACTTATCGATTTATTTAGATAGATATTTTCCATTGCGATATGCCGCGTAACTATCGGAAGTCTATTGGCCAAAATATATTGTCTTTTGGAGTAAACTATGCTTTCCATGGCTTTCTCGAGGGGATCCTCAGAAACAATTGAAAAAGGGGTCTCCCCAGAAAAATTTGGAAAAAATCTCAAAAAAATCTGTTGACTGGTTTTTGATGCAGAATTGTGAAGAATTAAGCCACGATTCTTTTAAGGTATTCCGCTCAAGAATCGAAAGGATATTGGCCAAGATATGCCCATCGTTTGGGGCCACATTATGCTCCCCTTGGGTTTCTTCACTTTTCAAGAGGTCCCCCAGGAAAAATTTGGAAAAAATCTCAAAAAAATTTGTTGACTGGATTTTGATGCAGAATTGTGGAGAATTAAGCCACGATTCTTTTAAGGTATTCCGCTCAAGAATCGAAAGGATATTGGCCAAGATATGGCTATCGTTTGGGGCCACATTATGCTCCCCTTGGGCTTCTTCACTTTTTAAGAGGTCCCCCCAGAAAAATTTGGAAATAATCTCAAAAATATTTGTTAACTGGTTTTTGATGCAGAATTGTGGAGAATTAAGCCACGATTCTTTTAAGGTATTCCGCTCAAGAATCGGGTGGATATTGGCCAAGATATGGCTATCGTTTGGGGCCACATTATGCTCCCCTTGGGCTTCTTCACTTTTCAAGGGGTCTCCCCAGAAAAATTTGGAAAAAATCTCAAAAAAATCTGTTGACTGGTTTTTGAGGCAGAATTGTGGAGAATTAAGCCACGATTCTTTTAAGGCATTCCGCTCAATAATCGGATAGGTATTGGCTAAAATATACCTTCTTGGCGGAGTCCTTCATAAAAGTTCCAGGGAATAGCCCTTTTTTTTAACTTTTTCCCAACCAGGTAGCTGGTGATCTGCCGAATATTTAAACATTTCGACCAACCGTAAAGGCCGAGGGAAGTTCCGTTCCGGAAAAGAGGGGGCGGAAGCCATCTAGCGAGTGTGGCACACCACATGTAAGCCATTAAAATGTAATAACAATCACCAATGACCGAAAACAATGTGCCGCGAATTATCGCCCACTCCGTGTCTTGGGGCACGAACACGGCACCGGCGAGAAAATAGTTCTGATCGTTAAATTAAAAATACAAAAAAAAACCAAAATCCGAACAAATTAATGAAGACAAACAATGGAAATCTTAAATGTACAAACAAGTATGTATATTCCAAACCCATACAAGCTGAAAAATTTTCCCCAATTATGTGGCCAAAAAAAAATTCAAACAAAAGGGAGAGCTTCGGATTGGAAAGTCAATTTTCCGAAAATGTTTGGAAAATCAAAACAATATTGAAGACTTTTATGTAAATAAATACTTGTTTGTTTCTAATAATAAAGTATAGATTTTATTAGATATTAGAAATGAAATAATGGAATATAAAAAAAGGTTTTTTAAATATGAAAATTTTCAAAAAATTTATTTTCTAAACTTGTGTTTTTGTTTTAAAAAGTCATAAATCTTACTCCGAATTTAATTCAAAAACTCCTTTTTAGTTTCAGATTTCTTCTATATTTTGAATTTCTTTTGAAATAAATTTGTAAAATATTTTTCTTCCGGTGTAGGGAAATGGAATTTGCGCAACACTGAACGCACAATAAAATTCTCACGTATTTAGCATTTGATTTCGCAGACTCGATTCGAAGATCGGGGATCGTTTCCTTTCTTTGATTGCCGTCTAATAATAAAGTCCAATTTCCTGTTTATATTTTTTATAATACATTTATTTACGCGATACAGAAGCGAGGCCATCCCATCCCATCTTATACCATTCCATCCTAACCCCCCATCCAGCCCTTCCAAATCGATCCTATGGCTCCATGACTAGACGCTGGGATCGCTTCTCGCCGGGATCGGTGGGACTGACTGTATGGGATGGTCGGATGGGCTTGGAGGTGTGTCCGGATATTATGCCCGGACTACTGTCTGTGCTGTCACTTTGCGCCTCCACCAGTTTCACGTGCGAAATGGTCTGACCGAAGAGCTTCTGCCGGATACTGGGCCTCTTGTTCCCAATACTCCGATGTACTCCGATATCCGGATTGTTTTGATGATGACGCTGCCGCTGATCCGGATGATCCTTCTCCGGATGGCGGTCCTTGTGCCGATGGCGTCGCTGCTTCCGGCGGTGATCTCCGTTGGGTAGCAGCTCGTTCACGTAGTGCAGGGTGCTCATGGGACTGACACTGCCGCTCAACTGCTCCGTGGATGCGGTGCGGGAATGGCTACTGCCGGAGTGTCCACTGCCGGAGTGTCCACTTGCTGCCTGCTTAGCATGCCGGGCATGCTTCTCCTCCAGCTCCGTCTTGTTCTTCAGAGTCACTTCCTCAATGTGACGCTCCTGGGACACAGAAATATGATCCCTGGGTTAAAATCTTCAGGGGATTATAGGATTTTCAATGGAACTTACAAACATAGCTCTTCTGTGCTTGTCCCTTTTGGCCAGGACCACCACCCAGGCTCCGTAGGAGAGCATAATTCCCGCCGGAACCAGGACTCCTGCCAAGGAGTTCTCCGTTTTCCTAACGCAGGCATGATAGACAGCTAGAAAGAGGACTATTAAGAGAAATAATATTAAATAATTAAATATTTGTGTTTTTATTTTAGTTATAACTAAGAAGAGGTCTGAGGACTTAGCTACCCTCTATATTTTGGTCCTTCGAGATAAGTCTTAAGAGGTCTTGTGGTGTTTCTTGTTTCTAGAAGTTCTTAGAAGAAATATCTCTAAAATAGATGATCTTAATTTAATTTTTCTGAGGACTAGAGGACTAGAGGACTTCTGAGGTCTAAGGACTTAGCTAACCTCTATATTTTGGTCCTTCGAGCCAAATCTAAAGGGTTCCTTTGGTGTTTCTTGTTTCCAGAAGTTTTTAAAAGTTATAGCCTATGCTAGATGATCTTAATTTAATTTTTCCCATCCAGTATTTGCATTTCCGTTTGGAATTTTTAGATTCTAAACAAAAAAGCTTAGGAATTCCCCACCACAAAAGTACAGGAAATTGTTTGGTTGCCATCTGCTTTTCAGATGAAACAAGTTCTCGTATTCTTACTATTACTATATTGTATTTTATTGATTTTAAATTTACCTAGAAAACAGACAATGACGGCAACCAGGCGTCCATTGGCTTTACGTTCCTCCTGAAATATACGAAAAAAATATAAAAATTAAAGGACAAATTAATAAGGAATAAGGTGACATTAACTGAGTCATGTTTAGAGATGTCTAGGTGGTATTCGCTTAAATCTCAGGGCTGTTGGTTTTTCTCTCTTATTTTGTTTTTGTATGTGATGCCATAAAAACTTTGTTTACAAATCCCCATCCCCGTTTTCCATATAGACAATAAAACCGAAGAGAAATACATATCCTACAGTAGATATCAGACTAAATCCAAAAAAAAGCGAAAGGCAGACCCATTTTAATTCTTAGAAATTCTTTTTAGTTCGATTATATTGATTTATTGCATTCCGGCTGGATCGAATCCATAAACATAGAACCACTTTAAGTGAAATTCCGAAAGGGAATTTCCAGAATTTTCAATAATTCAAAAATATGCCAACTAAATATTTCTAAACATGCGATTTCAAACGATTAAATCTCCATATATCTTGGTACCTGGTACTCCATAAATTTTAGTGATTTAAAAGAGATGAGTTCATGGATTTGATAAAAAATTGTTCAGGAATTTGATTGGAATTTTGGGAAATAATGTATTGTATTCTAGAATTTCTAGCTTTAAAGATTTATGGTTTTCTTGTAGTTGAAAAACTTATTTTGTATATTTTTTTTTGGTTTGAAAGAAAATTAAATTAAACCACCAGATGTTTAAAACATATTTGGATTAAAGATTTGTTGAATTAAACATTTTGAGATACTAAATAAAAAGTATAATTTATGAAACATAAATATTGAAAGTTTAAAAGGAATATATTCGAAATCCAGTGGAATAGCCACTGTATTTGTAAAAGATCTAAAGCTTTTGGGTTTTAATTTCTGACATATTTGCGAACTTATGGTAATGACGGCGTCGGAATCGATGGCGTCGTTCGACTACGGCTGCAAATATTACGGACGGAGTCCGTAGGAGCCGGAATGACGTGCCCGTAAATCAACTCAAGGTGTTTCTGATGACTCAAGCCACAAAAACAGAAAGTATGATCTCCAAAATCGAATAAGCACACGTTGAAAATTCATTTCCAAATAATGAAAATAAAAGGAAGATTTTTTTGAGGGTTTGTTTTTCAAAAAAACATAAGGAAATGGTTTTAAAATGATTCAAAAATAAGCTTTTAACTTTTTTTTCGAACTAGATCTCTATTATTTTGTATCTAGTTAATAAGGAAAACTTTATCTTTTCTAGTATCTTTAAAAAACCTTTCAAAAATATTTTTAAACACTCCTCAATTTATTTGAAAATAATGAGAAATTGCGTTTTAATTTTTAGAATATAAAAAAATTCACTTTTTTGTGGAAAACATTTTTTTCTAGAAATTAAGACTATGTCTTTCAAAATATTAAAAAAAAAGATACTAATTAAGATAATCGTTTAAATAAATTTTGAAAATAGATTCCAGATTTCAAATATTGTCACCATTACACTGAAATACACTGAAAAAAATATAATTATCACTGATCACAAGAAACTCACTCGCGATTTGAGGTCCAGGATCTCGTTTAGATTCTCCTGGATGATCTCCTCCTCGGACATAGATGTGATGCTCTTCCTGGCCACCATCGAGGTCAGTCCGTCCGGGGACTTGGGGACCGGTGTCCCGGATATGGCCGGCTTACTGATCCCAGTGGGATTACGCGATACCGTTATTCGTGGCACGGACATCGGTGATTTTGGTTCCGGAGGGAAACGTTTCGGGACGGAAGTGGCCATTAGGAAGTGATTTGAGACTCGATTCGATTCGATTTAACACGAATCCGGCCAAAGAAACGTTTCAAAAATATATATTTTCGAATTTCAAAAACACAAAAAAAAAACAAAAAACACTTTTGAAAATGGAATGGTGGGTGGATATTGTGACGAGTCAGCGATCAGGGATCGAATGAGGAGCGAAATGGTAACAAGAGTGTTTATCGTTTGGGCTTCGTACGGCCGGACTTTTCTGCGGCCGGAGAGCATTTGTTGTTAAGTATTCGGGAGAAAATAATTGGAATCCAAAAACAATACAACGGAGCGACGCATTGTTTATTTACACTGCAGTAAATATTTCGTGGATCATCTGGGTGATTTTTTGTTTGTGCGCCAAGTTCATATATCGGTTTGCAATGTTCCCCAAAACACTGAAAGAAATTAGAGTTATTAGATTGTCAGATTGTTTTTTTCTCCAGCTAAATTATTTGAGAAAAGCAATCGGGGGATTGGCAATTTCAAAATAAAGCGTTAAATTTTTGCAATCTAGTAGCAGTGGAAAGTTTTTTTTCAGTTTTGTAGGACTGTCACAATATCAGAATCGTTAGTTCAATTGAATCTGGCTTCCTGTTAACATCAGTTATAACTTTTCATCTCTCCCTCAAAAAAAATCGAAAATTATTTCTATTAAATCTTATTTTGTGTTCAAATCTGTAAAAAGTACTTTGCGAAAAAAAAAATTTTTATTAAAATTGACTTTTAAAAAGTTCAGTTAACTTTTTTGTTGTGTTTTGGCGATTTATCCTATTTAAACGTTTGGTTTTAAATACTATATTTTATATACTATATTATTATATACTACAATATAATAATTAATCCTTATTAAACATTGGTAAGTAAAAAACGAACATAACAGCTATAAAAGGATATGTGAAATTCAAATTTTGAAAAGTTATCGATAGTTGATATCCTTACTGAGATTTAAATAGTCCTTCACTAAGTGCGAATATGTGGTCACACTACCTGCCCGCGTCATTTTGCTTGGCGTTTTAGCGTCTGTGTCGGTATTTGAATTAAACGACGCGTTGTGCTAGATTTCGCCCAATGTTCCCGTTTCGCATTTGTCTCAGTATCTAGTTATCCGCGTATCGGTTTAGTTCAAGTGTCAAAATCATTAGTTTAAGTCGTTTGTAGTTGGCGTTGCCGCTTGCTTTTTTTGTTTTCTTTTTTTTTTTTCGTTCGTCTGCGATCCTGGCGTGTAATTTTTTTTTTTTTGCAATTTACATTGCCTTTTTGCCAACAAATACAGTTATAATTTAGCCAGAAACATACGCAGGGCGAAAAGCGGAAAGCGTGCCGTGATATTGGTGAAGACTGAGAATTGCAGCTGAGATTGCAGCATTTTCCAAAAGAATTCCGTCCCTCGATCCTTGACTTCTTACATTCCTTTGCTTCGATATGGACTTGCGTACCTGGAAGAAGGTTCTCCTGCAATGGGTAAGTTTCACAGCTAAGGTAATCCTGTGAAGAAATCTTAAGACTATGATGCCCGACAGGTCAACGAGTGCAACTTCATCGAGAGAAACTACATCACTTTGGAGCAGACCGACATCGAGGGCTTCTTCACCGTCTACGTACAACAGGCCGAGGCCGAGACGGAAGTGGCCCAGGCCCTGCAGTCCCAGCTGGATCATCCAACCCAATCCCCCGGCGGGCGCAACACCCGACGACCCACTGCCCTCCAGGCTTTTATCAAAGGTAGGTGAAGAGAATTCCTTTCTAGAACTCCCCTTACAACAGACTCTGGTTCCTCCCTGCAGAAATCTATCCAGAGTTCACCCTACATCTGGACAACTTTGGTCATCTGGTTGGCTCCGACTATCTGTATGTCTACACCCTGCTGCTCCACTACACCTGCGTGAAGCGCCCCAGCGAATTCTTCCACTCCATTTGCAAGAAACTATCCGATGCGACACAGACCTGTGTCGCTTCGTTTTTTCAGCAAACGATGGATAGGCCACAACTTACCCGAGACTGTTTGCGACAAGCGATAGCCAACGTTGCTTGTGTGATACGAACGACACAAAATTCCTCGGAAGTGCCAGGCGGTGGCGGTGGCGGTGGAGGGAATCCGGGCAGTACGCCACGGGCAAGACCACGTCGATCCACACCAAACTCGCTGAGTCCCGACAGCGATGGTAGCGACAACGATAGCAGTCTGGGTGATGACATACACGCCGATGACCCCCATACAGAAGCGGCAGTGGGTCAAATATTATCGGGATCGTCCACGGTGGAGTCGCCAGGTCCGCCGGCCAGTACTCCTCTGCATCGGGACCCGAAACGGGAGCAGAAGAGGCTGCGCGAACGGGCCCAAGCCCTGGCAACTAGCGGCGATGGTGCGGATATGCAGGCTCCGCCCACGCCCAAAACAGAGCTCCTGGAGCAAAGGAACAAAGAACTGCTGGGACTACGTGCCCTCCTAGAAACGGAAAGATACGAGAAGAATGTGCTCGAGGAGCAGATCATGGAGAACGAGCATCTCATCAACTCATTAGCCAAAGGTAGGAGGAGAAAAATACAAGTCTTGGTGGTAAACTAATGGGTTTTTCCCATTTTTTCGCAGAGAACAAGGTGAAGAAGATTCAGCTGGCCAAGCTGAAGGCAGACCGGACCGATGAGGAGGACGGGGATATGCGCAACTATGTCCCGAATGAGTTCGATCATGTAGGTAGCTGAACAGCCGGGCAACCCGCCAACCCGCCATATGGCGTGGCCCAGGCCCAGGTAGATGGTAGAATCATAAACCAATAATTTCCTACCTGAATTTCAGCTGAAACGGAGTCTGATGAAGGAGATCACCCAGAAGGAGGCCCTAATTGCGGAGACATCGGATAAGCTGCAGGATTTGCGAACCGAAAAGGCCGAGGTGGACAACAAGGTAGGCTCTGACGCCAAGGTCGCGGTGGAATATTAATCTTCTGCTCTTTATGATTAGCTGAAAATGGCATCCGAGCAAGTAGTGGTGTGCATGGACAGGATCCGCGAACTGGAGCTGCGGGCGGAGGAGGCCAACCAGCAGCTGGCCGCGAAGAACATCACGATCAGTGCCATGGAGCGTGACAAGCAGGAACTGGAGCAGTGTCTGCAGGAGGCGCGTGAGGAGCTCCTCAATCGTCGTGAAGTCCTTAACGCCTCCTCGGATCTGCTGAATTGCTCCTTGTCGCCGAACACCACACCGGAGAACCTGGCCAGCTCGGTCATCGACAAGCAGCTGCGGGAGCGGGAGCTGGAGAATACCGAGCTGAGGGACGAGATCCAAAAGATGCAGAAGACCCTGCAGAAGCTAACCGAAGATGTGGAGGATACTCTGAAGCAGTTCTCCCTGAAGGAGGTCCAACCCGGTGGCTCCTTTGCCTCCCGCGTTCGAAGCGCCTTTGGCATCATGGAGACCGGCTATGAGGAGGAGCTGGCCAAGGTCAAGAACATGAAGGAGCAGATGGAAGCGCAGAGCCAGATGCAGCAGAAGCTATTCGAGAGCAACAAGGCAATGACTCTCCTCGTGGAGGAGCAGAAGTCGGAAATAGCCAAGCTGAAGGGCCAGAACTCGGACTTGGAGAGGTCTTCGGCGGAAATGATTCAGAAATACGAGAAGGAGCTGCAGGCCGTCAAGGAGCACTGCGAGCGGGAGCTGCAGGAGCAGAAGCACTGCCACGAGGCGATCCTGCGCCACGACAAGGAGCTCAAAGAGAAGCTGGCGGAGGCGGACGACCACCTCGAGAAGATGAAGCAGCAGCTGGTGGAGAAGGAGGAGCAGTTCGCCCAGCTGGGCAGGAACCTGAAAGTGATTTGCGAGAAGAACAAAGACCTGGAGTGTCGGGCTGCCCGGCTGCACAACCAACAGGAACTGGTGCGGGCCAAGTACCTCCAATGTCAGCAGCAACTGGTGGCCAAGACCACCGACATCAGCCAGCTGGCCGATAACCTGGACACCGCCGACTGGGACAGTACTCTGGCCCGCATCGACGAGGTGATCGAAGCCAGGAACCGCTTGATAGCGGAGAACAGTGCCCTGCAGTCGGAGCTTCTCCAGAACCGGGAGCGCATCCAAACGGCAGAGCAGCGCCTGAGTCAGTTCGAGGAGGTGGAACGTACCCTGCAGGAGGAGAACACCGCTCTCAAGGAGCAGCACGCCGTTCTGAACGAGATGCACACCACTATGAACTTGGAGCACGTCGCCCTAAACGTGGAGCACGCCGCCGTGTCCAAGGAGCTCGCCGCTCTGAAGGAGGAGCTGCAGGAGGCCAATGAACGCTATACGACGATGCGTCAGCGCAACCACGACTTCATCAACCAGGTCAACGAAGATCTCACCCGGCGGGAGCTGGCCCTGAAGCAGGAGTTCCGCGACCAGGAGGACGAGATGGCCAAGCGCCTCCGTCGGGCCTTCCAGCGGGCGGACGACTTCTTGCATCGCATTACGGACCTGGTGACCATCGACCTGCCGCCCCGCACGGATCGCTCCACTTTGGACTCCCTGGCTGCCGAGGAGGAGGTCTGGAGCTCGGAGCTGACCCAGGCAGAGAAACTGCTGACGGCGGAGATCTGTGAGCGATCCAAGCAGTTGGCCGATCTGCGAACGGAGACGGATCAGCTGGCTCGGGATCAGGAGAAGCGGATGGAGCTCATCGGTTCGCTGAACAACTGCATCAAGGAGCTGCGCTCCTCCCTGGAGCTGAAGCAGCGGGAAGTGGCCGAGGCACAGGCCCAGCTGGCCACTGCCGTTCTGACGGATGAGGATTCGTTGGCGGCTCTGAAGTCGCGACTGGACCTGGACTCGTCGGACGACGTCATCGGCAACTGCCTGATCCACATCCAGCAGATGGACGACAGTCGTCAGTTCCTGGAGGCGGACAACGAGCGCCTGACCCGAACCAGGCACAAGCTGGAGGAGGAAGTGCAGCAACTGCACGACCAGATCGCCGCCGACCAGACCGCTCACATAATGAAGCGCCTGAACGGCTCCATCCAGAATCTGGAGCAGGTGAACGAGAAGCTCAGCACCGACTACGCCAAGCTGCAGCTCCTCCACTCCGACATGGAGCACTCCCTCACCGAGGCCGAATTGAAGGTGGAGTCCATGACCACCGCCCTGTCGAACACCAAGGAAAAGATCGCTAAGCTGGAGGAAGCCAATGGGCTGAAGACTCTTCGCATCACCGAGCTGGAGAAGCAGCTGAAGGATCTGGTCATTGAGGTGAAGATACGGGAGGCCAAGGCGGTCAAGATGGAGGATCTGTATGCTATGAAGATGAAGTCCGTGAAGGACGACCTGCAGGAGCAGGTGCGGGAGAAGGTGACCGCGGTGGAGGAGCACCATAAGATGAAGATAAAGTCTGCCGAGCTGGAGAAGGAGGTTCAGATTAAGGAGCTGGAGGTTCAGCTGTCGGAGCAGCAAGAGAAGCTCACGGAGAAGCAGCAGAAGCTATCGGAGCAGCACGAGAAGCTGTCGGAGAAGGAGCAGAAGTTATCCGAGCAGGAAACGAAGCTATCCGAGCAGGAACAGAAGCTATCCCAGCAGGAACAGAAGCTATCCCAGCAGGAGAAGAAAATCTTGGAGCAGGAGGAGCAGCGCATCCGCAAGGAGGAGAAGCATCTCGAGGAGATCAAGACCGTGAAGGCCGACTGCGCAAGTTCGATCCACCAGCTGGAGAAGGAGCACTGGAAGCAGGTGCAGGGCCTGCAGGAGGAGCTGGCCGAAACGAACCGCGAGATGTGCAAACAGATGTCGGATCATGCCCAGGAGATGCGCCAGCTCCAGCAGAAGGCAGTGGACATCCATCGTCTGGAGGAGCTGAAGACCGCCAATGCCGAGATGGTAGCAGAACGGAAGGACATGGAGGTGCAACTGAAGCAGCTGGAGGAGGAGATGAAGCGGGAGAAGCAGCTGGCCCAGCAGGAGATCGACCAGTTGAAGGCCAGGCTTCGGGAGTCCGAGGAACAAATAGAAGCTCTGGGGCTGGACCTGGAGCAGTCGAAGCGCCTGGCCAAGGAGGAGAGCGAGAAGCTGGCCCAGGAGATCCAGAAGCAGGCCGCGGAGCTTAAGGAAGCCACCAACCAGGCCAAGCTGGCCCAGGAGGAGCTAGCGATGACCAAGCTGGAACTCCAGGAGCAGGCCGCGAAGCTTAAGGAAGCCACCAACCAGGCCAAGCTGGCCCAGGAGGAGCTAGCGATGACCAAGCTGGATCTCCAGGAGCAACGGGCATCCCGGAAGGTGGAGGTCGATGAACTGCTAGCCGAGCTGGTGAAGCTTCGTGAGAAGGCGCAGGAGGAGGAGGACTCGAAAGACGCTGAAAAGCTGGAGATCGAGGCTCTCAAGGAGGCCCTGGCCCTCTCCAAGGATCAGGCCAAGGAGGAGATCGCCAAGTTCAAGGAGCAACAGGCTCAAGCCCACAGCCATGCCGCGGACGCCAAGAACCGGGAGCACCATCTGGCCCAGCGGGAGATCGGCAAGCTGACCAAGCAACTGAGCCTGGCCCACAGCCGGTTGGAGGAAGCCAAGAGCCAGGAGCAGGAGAAGATCGCCGCGCTCCAGCACGAACTGGCCGAAACCCAGGAGGCCACCAAGGAGAAGATCGAGGAGGTCAGGAAGCAGTCGATCATGAGCGAGGAGCACCAGAAGGCGCTGCAAGAGATCGAGGTCCTCAGGGAGAAACTGTCCCACGCCCTGGCCGAGATGGAGGAGCAAGTGAAGGCGCTAACCGAAGCCAGAAAGAATGAGGAGCAGACATTCCAGGAGGAGAAGGAGCGGCTCAAGGAGGAGCTGGCCAAGGCCGAGGAGATGGTCAGAAAGGCGGAGAACTGCACCCAGCAGGAGCGACAGCAGGCCCAGGAGGAGATCCTGGAACTGAAGGAGCAGCTGTACGCCGCCCTGAAGGAGAACGGGAACGAGAAGGCCAAGGGCCTGGAGGAGATCGAGCGGCTCACTGGGCAGCTGAGGAAGGCCCAGGAGAGTGTCCAGGAGCAGATGAGGCTACTGGCCGAGACGAAGAGCCAGACCGAGCAGCTGGCGAAGGCGGCCAGCGAGAACTTCGAGGAGCAGCTGCGCCTCGAGAGCCGGAAGCTGGAGGAGGAGCGTCTGAACTCCAACCAGCTGAGCGCCGATCTTCGGAAGCAGGAGCAGGAGCTGCGTCGCCTCCGGGGCCAGCTCACCACGCAGACGACGCGCGTCGAGAAGGACACTGTGGCCCTCGAGGAGTCGCAGGCGGAGGTTAAGCGGTTGCAGGAGGAACTCCACCAGGCCAAGGCCGTTCAGGCGGAGCAGTCGGCCATGATGGAGATGTTGAAGCGCGATAAGGAGGCAGTGCAGCGGGAAATTCACTTGGTAAAGGAGCGAACCCAAGGGGCGGATCGCGAACATCAAGTGGCGGTGGCTACACTTGAGGATGAGTTGGAGACACTTGAGAAGCTTCGCGTCCAGGCCGAGATCGAGCGATCCGCCGCCCATGAACGAATTACCAAGCTGGAGGCCATGCGCGAGTCCCAGGAGCGAGAGATGCGCGACCTCAACGCCCAGTTGGCGGATGCCGAGCAGGAGAAGGTGCGCCTCAACCTGGAGATCGGTGGCCTCAACTCGGAGATCGGCCAGTGCCGCCAGACTCTCGCCAAGCAGGCCGATGAGATCGTCGTCCTCCAGCAGAGCATCGAGACCGTCCAGCTGGAGCGCCAACGCGAACGGGAGCAGCTGGCCCAGCTCCAGGAGAAGCTGAACGAGGTGCAGCAAGAGCTAGATGGCAATCGACTCGTCCACGACGCCCTGCACTTCGAGCTGGAGGAGAAGGCCCGGGAACTGGAGCAGGAGCAGGGCGAGTGCACGGAGCGTGTCCAGCGCTATGTCTGCCGTGTCGAGGAGCTGGAACGAGAGCTCGCCGACAGCCAGAACCAGGTGCAGATGCTGCAGAACCGCAACCCCAGTCCCACCGCCGATCTGGGCGCCACCTACAGCAAGTCAGATGCCCCACCGGCGGATGCGGATGCCCAGGACAAGAGTGATCTGCTGCGGCAGAGCGAGGCGAGGAACAATAAGCTGGAGCTGGACTGCCAGATCCTGCAGGCGAAGTACCGGGAGGCCAAGGAGGAGATCCAGCGCTGCGAGCAGAAGATCAAGGACCAGCGCCTGGAGATGGAGGGCAAGCTGGACAAGATGAAGAACAAGATGGTATGTCCGCATTGTGTTCCTTGCTGGGCGAGGAGGGTCCTTAGTTGTCTCGTCCATCGGTGGCCCAGTGTCGCCCGACTGCCATTCCTCTCCGTTCTGATGCTCCTCTTTGTCCAGGCTTGATCCTAGAGAGAGCATATCACGGAGAGGAATGGCAGTCCTTGCCTGCATGTTGCATGTCCTTTAGAATGTCCTACTAACTTGGCCCAAAAGAGGTTGATGTTGTTGCTTCAGTTGCTTCCGTGTTTGTGCCGTTTTGAGCTTCCGCAGGATCCCCTACGGGGGATCAAGGACTTGCTAGCTTGGAGATCTCACTGAAATCATGGATTAAAGAAACCTTCCTTTTCTGTTTCTTCCACTCTCCTCCTGCCACTCCTCCTCTCACTTCCTACCACTTACAATCATTACTCCCCTAATCCTCATCGCATTCCACAGTCCCAGACGAACCTGTCGATCAATCCCGGCTGTCGTGGTATGCTCATCAGTGGAAGCACCGGCGGCGGCGGCGGCGGCACAGAAGGGGCAGCGAATGCAACGATAGCGATCGCCTCGGCGGCCACCTCACTGTCGCTTTTCGAGTCCCTGGCGGGGGTGGCGGTAGCAGCGGGTCACACCCACGCCCAGACCCAGAAACAGATCACCAGCCTGGTGCAGTCAGAGACTCAGACCCCCAAGTCCAAGTCCATGTCCAAATCCCGTGATCATCCGGTCAGATGTCATAGCGACAGAAGCTGCAATTGCACGCGAAGGGTCCTGTTTCTGGCCGGCACCCAGGCTGTGATCATGGGCATCGTGCACATGATCCTGTATCATAACGACGTGGATCTGACTCTGCACTACCGCAACCCCAGCCAGTTCTGAGATCCAAGATCCGTAGAGTATCCGTATCTATCCGTAGCATAATCGTAATAGTATTCGTATGTACTTAGTATCTTTGCCTTTTTTTTGCCAAAAAAAAAAAATATCGTTGCGTTTGTTTTTGCTGTCCTTTTCTGTTGCTCCCACCACCACCACTACCACTACCACCACCACCAACCACCCACCACCCACACGCACTCAACCACCAATCTCAACCACAATGATACCAAAAATACCTGATCATTTGATACGAAATCCACACCGAAATCACAAATCACAGCGATCCCTGTACACGGCGGAAGTGACTCGCATGAAGGAGAAGCAGGAGCGGGATGCGGCCGGAAATAAGGCGGAGCTAGAGGCTCTCACAGCGCAGGTAAGGATTAGGATCAGTCTCTCCTCCTGTCCAATCTCCAATACTAATTATAAACTTCCTTTTTAGAATGCAAAGTATGAGGAACACACTCGAAAGCTATCGAACCAAATTGTCCGCCTTAACGAGAAGATCCTGGAACAGCAGAAGCAACACGCCATCACCAGCACCAAACTGCGACACCTACAGATGCAGCCAGTCGGCGAGCCACTCAAGCCGACGCCACCAACCGCCTCCATCGCCTCCACCGCGGCTAGCAGCGACGACTGGCAGCCCTTCAAGCGACCCAGTGCCCCGTCCTCGAACCTGGCCATGGAGGATGAGGAGGGCGAGGTCTTCAACAACACCTACCTGACGGATCTCAAGCTTGGCCGTGTTCCGGATGTGATAACGTAAGGATATCCCAATAGATTCCCTGACTCGAAGCTAAAATTTAACTCCCACAGGGCCGAGGAGCTCAACTATCGCAACTCCCTGCAGCCGCCGCATCTGAAGAGCGCCTATGCGGCGCAGTACGATCTGGGCAGTCATGACGAGGAATTTAAAGTAAGCTCCAAAGGAACTCCACCTAGTTCCAGCAGTAGCAGCAGCGCCAGCACCAGCACAACAAGAAGCAACACTCCAAGCAACAAGAGCAGGACAATGGGTGGTGGTACTCCCTTGAAAGGACAAGCGGCTGCGGCTCGGGCCCAACTGGCTCGCATGTGGCACAGACGCCGCCAGTAGCCTGGCTACTGGTAGTCAGTGTTCCGTATCTCCCACATCCACCATCCCACCAATCTTAACTTTAAATTTAAGCACCGAGTGAGCTCTTGTCTTCCATGTTCCTTGTCCATGTTCTTGTTCTTGATGTTGATGTTGATCTTGTCGTTTGAGTGTCTACTAATCCGAGTCGTACTCCTCCTCCTCCTCCACATAACTAATCCCTGTTTACCTTGCAGGACGGACCGCACAGCCTGGACGACAGCATGAGCGCCCTGCTGAGCTCCTCGACGAGCCATGGCACGAGGAAGAAGTCAATGGGCACCCATTATAAGCGACCAGGACCACCCACGCCCAGCAAGCATGGCGGCCGGCTGTCCTTCGGCAGTTCAGAGCCACCACGTGAGATTCTGCGCGAATGTGGCGACCACAACAACGGCTCCTCCAAGACTCCGGCCCGTTTCAAGTTCCTATCCTCGCGCTTCAGCGTGGGCAGCAGCGGCCTGCCACGGGACGAGGTAAGGATTCTAGCTTGTGGAGTAGATTTGAGTTTGTGTTTTTGGCTTTTTGGTTGTAGAATGCTTGTGTCCATGTGGCACTGGAAGAAGGCACTGTTCCGAATTAGAAAGGGACAGGTATATGCCCTATGCCAGTGCCATCGTCCAGTGTCTTAGGTGAGCTGTGTTTCGTATATGTCCGTCCTCCGTCCTCCGTCCCAGTCGTGTCTAGCAAGTCAGTACTGAGACAGCATCCCATCCAACAGCTGCCGCGTCGCAAGCGGCCGAATCTGCTGACCGGAATGCAGCGCCGTCGGCTCCAGCGTCAGGTGGACAGTGTCTTCTGTACGTCGACGCCCCGCAAGAGTCGCTCCTACTACGATCAGCAGCGTCTGATCCGCGTCAGTGATGCGGCCACCCCAGACGCCGTGGAGGAGGATGAGTCGGAGGCGGAGCAACTGGATACGGTGGATGTGCCAGAGCCAGAATCGGAGGTGGAGCTTCCTAATGCCGGAAATGACGATCAGGGAACGCCGCACTTGTCGAATGGTGCACTGTTTGCCATCACCAAGGGCCACACCCGCCGGATCACCGGTCATGTGCCCGCCCAGCGGCGTAAGGGTCGTGTATCCTTGTGCCTGCACGGCAACATCTTCGCCAAATCCCGTCCGGCCGGGGGCACGAAGATAAGCGCCTCTTCCATGGCCGGCAAGATGATGCAGCAGCGCCGAAAATTGCGCCAGGATCGAGTGGGACGATTCGATCAGGGACGCCGCCTGGAAGATGTTCGCCTGTCCGGGAATCTCACCTATTCGGTGGTCAAGACCCAGGACAACAATAACTATAGCCTGCACAACCGGAACGAGGAGCAGTCGCCCCAGGTCGTGGAGAAGAGTCCGCCACCGGTGGCCACAACTTTCCTGGTCGATACTGCCGCCAGGGCGGAGAAGCAAGGGGATGAGGGTCAAGACCGTAGTGCCACCTGGCAGCTGAGGCAACAGTTCGAGATGGAGAACCTGGCCAACTGGCAAAGCTTCTCGGAGGACAACTCCCCCGGTCTCTTCGAGCAGTTGTGCAAAGACACGGCCTCCACGGCGCCATTCCAGCTGCACCCGCTGGTCTACCAGGATCAGGCGTTGGAGGTGCCAGTCCGGCCCAGAAGCAGCAGCAGTGTCACGGAGGCGAGCTGCTCCACCACCCAGACGAACGTGACCAGTGGTGCTAGTGTGGCTAGTGCCGCCAGTACCCTGAGTGCTGCCAGTACCCTGAGTGCTGCCAGTACCCTGAGTGCCGTCTCCTCTCGCAAATCCTGCACCGTCTTCTCGCTGAGCAGCTTCCATGTGCAGCCACTGCCCCATGTCAATGTCACCTACGTCCAGAGGACAGACTCGCGGATGCAGCCGGTTCGCGACCATTCGCTGCGGGACCAGTGGTGGCGGTTCTTGGGCCAGCTGGGTCCCGGTGAGCGACTGGTCGTGATCGTGGCCCTTCTGTCGATAGTGGTCCTTTGCTCGCAATGGGCGGATAGGATGGTCCTGACGATCAGCGCCCTGTTGGCGGGAATGGTTCTGCTCATGGTCATCATGCCGGGACGTAACTAGTTTCTCACAATCAAAGCCAAATCCCAGGATAATCTCACAGCTTTCAACACACAGTGTTCCTTATGTATTCCATTCCATATTTTGTTTTTTTTCTTTCGAATTCACAGAATTCTCCTCCAAAGCGACGACTCAGCAACATGTTCAAGCGCAAGTAGAGACGCCTCCAGTCGAGTAGTAGTATCACCCCAATCTTGTACAGCAACTGGACCTCACCATCGTTTTCCTACCAAACTAAATTTAAATAAATTTAAAACATTGGAATTCGACCTTTTTTTTTTGTTTGAACCTTATATGTATGAAAGTATTTTTGTGCCCGATTGCAAGTTAAATCTATAAAAGGGCTACAAGTTAAAAAATAACTAAATTTATGTAAATATATGTACTTAAAACTTATAAATTTTATTTTGCTTGGGAGTATATTGGGAATTTATTGGGAATATATTAAAATTTAAATTTTTGAAAATAATGCGCCAACCAAGAAGGCTCCAAGGGTGTAATAAGAAATATCGATATTATTGTCATCCCTAAAAACGATAACCAGACGTGGATCTTTATTATCAGAGCTTCGTGACGAAGACAGCAGTATTTAACTTACAAAAAAGTACATTTAAGGGCTTGCAAACGATTATAAAAAATATTGTTCCTAAATAAAATAAAATTACCTTTAAATTGTATAATATAAAAACAATTTTAAGCACAATTTTAACGCGTTGCTTACAATACTAAACAGTGTTAACAACGATAGTGTTACGAACACTAAATAAATACTGCACTACTAATATCGATAAATCGGTGCAACCCTGCCTACATTTGCGAACGTGCTTCCGGTTTTCGGCTCGTTCTGCCTTTTCTCCCGTGTCAGCCGTCAAAGGTGGGTGTGTTTTTCAGCCATCCCAGTAAAATAGTGTACTGATATAGAATTATTTACATATTCTTGCAGGGTGCCTTGGTCGTCTATTCATAAATCAGCAAAATGGTTGCCGTCAAGAAACAGGTACCTACAATTTAACGCGTTTTCCAAGAACCATGCTGACAATTGTGTTTGTTTTTTTTGTGTGTTTTTAGAAAAAGGCTTTGGAGAGCACCAATGCTCGTCTGGCTTTGGTGATGAAGTCCGGCAAGTACTGCCTGGGCTACAAGCAGACCCTCAAGACCCTGCGCCAGGGAAAGGCCAAGCTGGTGCTCATCGCCAGTAACACTCCCGCCCTGAGGTGAGATCCGCGTGCTTCTAAGTAATTTGAGTAATTGCACCGGAGTTTTCGTCGTTGCTGGAACCATATGGAGTCTTGCTTTATGCTGACTGAGAAGTATGATTCCGTCCTAAGTTTGGACAAAAAAAAAAAGAGTTGTTTTAGTCTGCGGATTATGTAAATCAGAATCGGATCGCTTTGCTTCGACTCCACATGGTTCCACTAACAGCGGATGACTGCCAATTTTTGGTGCTTGTGGTAAGAAAAAATATAAAATAAACAACTACCACGTGTTGAGGAGAGTGAGGGCGAAGGCATCCTCCTAAATCAGGGACTACTTTGCCCACACTCTCCTCTGTAAATGATGATCATTTCTATTCCGATCAAGATGACGAATCTTTTTTATTACTAGAGACTCTTTCTGAAGACAAAATCAACTTTCTTATAGTTGATAACCATGAGCCCCAAACAGTTACTAATACTCTTTATTGTTTTGGTCCATTTTAGGAAGTCTGAGATCGAGTACTACGCCATGTTGGCCAAGACTGAGGTCCAGCACTACAGCGGCACCAACATCGAGCTGGGCACTGCCTGCGGTAAATACTTCCGTGTGTGCACCATGTCCATCACCGATCCCGGAGATTCTGATATCATTCGCTCCCTGCCAGATAACTAAACAGTTGAACTTTTTGTTAATCTGTCAATAAAGATAATACTTTTGGGTAAAAAAAGATTGTTTTATGTTAAATTAAATCTATGACAAGGGGAAATGAATATATTATATACTCAATATAGCCTAATATACTTCTGTACTTTTCAAGATTCCAAGATGATTTGACATCTCTTGTCTTAAATTTAAAACAAATTACGTAATATGTTGGGAGTTTCTTGTTTTTTGAATCGGGAATCGGCTGATAATCAGGCCATATGGATAGGCGTAAAAATAATCACGGTAACTGGGCAGTAAACAACAAACAATAACACAAAAAAAAAAAGAAGTTCAAGAAAACCAGCTCGGAGCAAGGTAAACAGGAGGCTCGATCGAACTGATCGAGTAACCGACAGACCGACCGACCAAGTGACTAACTAACCTGGCTCCGATCTGTTATTATAATGGTTGTTGTGATGCAATGGCAAGGCTAGCGCGAAAAACATATTTTTGTTTATTACAAAATGTAATGCCAGTCTCAGCAAAAACAATATCAAGTAAACCAAAAATATTATTGTTATTATAGAGGGTTTATTTTCAAGATATTTACATTCTAGATTGGAGCTTTAATTTTCTATAAAATGGATGTAGGAAGGAGTTATAAGATAAAGACTGGAAATGGTATTGATCCTTAAAATATATAGACTTTATAGACTTGGAGATGTCTCTTCTACAAGTCAGTATATTTATTTGAAAGCCTAATATATTTAATATTAAATTAGGAACAGCTGCTGTGGTGAGTAAGCAATATCGGGGCGGGAATATTTAAATATAAAATATCTATAAAATCAGAAACAATATCAATGAAAATTTAAGTTAGTTAATTAGTTGCTAAAATACTTTATAGATCATTAGTATTATTCCTAATTTTAAAAAATAAAAGAAAGCTTGAAGCTTCCTTTAAAATCCAATTCAAAAATTCAAATTCCAGGTGTTCCATTAAAAAACTGACGTCTATTTAAATTTAAATTTGTATTCCTTTTTTTATTCCTTTTAATAATATATCTATTTATATAATAGTCGTCATTTGATGCAAGTATCTGAATATTTAAATAAAACAAAGTCTGAGTTTATATTTGCGACGTAGTTGGAGAAAACAAGCGATTCCTGTCCTGGACTCAGATCTAGTATAACCGGGATAAAAAGTTCTCCGGTTTTGGATTGGAATTACGTTGTTAACTATAGTTGATCTATATAGTCTATATACGATATATAGTATTAATAATTCTCATGCATATTCGGTTATGATAATTAGTTCGATTACATCAATGAAATAAATTATCTCACTGCATTCCGATTTCTCCAGATGTCCAATATTGATTCGAAAACATATATATTTTTTTGAAATTTTTTAATACCTAAAGGGGGGGCCAGAATAGATCGTAAATAATTGGTTTATCTCGCTTGTAATGGAATTAGTAAAATATTTACACAGAAATCGCTTGAGATTCAATTTTGATAAAAAAATTTAAATAAAACAAAAGCTACACTCATTTATATAACCGAAGGCATGACGGAAAAATTTACTTTTTATATTCCACATTAAATAAAAATGAATCACTTGATTTAATTTAATATTAAAGCCTTTTAAGTACAGACCAGACGGTGAGGAATTAATTTTTAAGATCTTTAATTCTATTGTTTGCAAAGTAGAGAGGAGGATTTCCCGGTTGTGCTAACTGTTAACCTAGTATTCGTGATAAGAATTAAATTAAGTGAAAATATTTTCTCAATAAGTGAAACTTATATGACTACAAGTAGGTGACAAAAAAAAAGAGATTTTTTTCAATTAACATTTTCATATTTTTTGTATGGAATGCGGAATGATTATTCAACCATAACAGATACAGTGATAGTTCTAGGGGTTTTCTCATTAATATTAAATGC
>JAJJHT010004648.1:3541467-3546467 GCA_021223865.1 Drosophila pandora | reverse complement strand
TGCTGCCGGGATGGGGATATGTGGTGGCATTAGTAGCACCGTCGGATCAGCGGCCATCACGGGCGTTCCACCCATCGGTCTGGGCATCGCCACCGGAATCGGGAACAAGATTATGCTCGGCCGGAAGCAGAGCCTTAAGGGCGGGGAGCCCTTCCTGGCGGACTACGGGCCGGAGGAGTCGCTGAACGAGAGCGCCGACATCGAGTGGGTGAACAAGCTGTGGGTGCGCCGGCTGATGCGACTCTGTGCCCTCGTCTCGCTGACCTCCGTCTCCCTGAACACGCCCAAGACCTTCGAGCGGTATCCGTCGCTGCAGTTCATCACCTTTGTCTCGGATACGGCGGTCACGCTGCTCTTTACGGCGGAGATGATAGCCAAGATGCATATCCGTGGTGTCTTGCATGTAAGTAGAGACTATGAGCCATTACCAGGAGCCAGAGCCATCCTCTTATGTCTATCCATAGGGCGAGGTGCCTTACCTGAAGGATCACTGGTGCCAATTTGATGCTTCCATGGTCAGTTTTCTGTGGATCTCCATCATCCTGCAGATCTTCGAAGTGCTGGAGATAGTTCCCAAGTAGGTATAGTGGTTCCACAAAGAGTAATCTCCTAAAGAATGATCCTCTTTTAGGTTCTCGTACTTGTCCATTATGAGGGCGCCTCGTCCTCTGATTATGATTCGCTTCCTTCGGGTCTTCCTCAAGTTCAGTATGCCAAAGAGTCGGATCAATCAGATCTTCAAGTGGGTATCCTTACTGCTTCCTTCAAGGATTAAAGCTAATACTCTGATTCCTTAGGCGATCGAGTCAGCAAATCTACAATGTGACCTTGTTCTTCCTGTTCTTCATGTCCCTGTACGGTCTTCTGGGAGTTCAGTTCTTCGGAGAGCTGAAGAATCACTGTGTGATGAACAACACGAAATACGATGAGAATGATATGCCGTAAGTAGGATACTGTCCCAGAAAAAGGACACTCCTAGATGATCCGTAAACTTACTTTCCAGCTTTCTGACCATCAACTCCCTGGCCATTCCGGACACATTCTGCTCGATGGACCCGGACTCGGGATATCAGTGCTCGCCGGGAATGCGCTGCATGAAAATGGACTTCCTCAGCAGCTATGTGATTGGCTTCAATGGCTTCGAGGACATCGCCACCAGCATCTTCACCGTCTACCAGGCAGCCTCTCAAGAGGGCTGGGTCTTCATCATGTACCGGGCGATTGATTCGCTTCCGGCATGGCGAGCCGCCTTCTACTTCAGCACGATGATCTTCTTCCTGGCGTGGCTGGTGAAGAATGTGTTCATTGCGGTGATCACGGAGACCTTCAACGAGATCCGTGTCCAGTTCCAGCAGATGTGGGGTGCCCGGGGCCATATCCAGAAAACGGCTGCCTCGCAAATACTCAGCGGAAATGATTCCGGATGGCGTCTGGTCACCATCGATGATAATAAGCATGGTGGACTGGCGCCGGAGACGTGCCATGCCATCCTGCGATCGCCCTACTTCCGGATGCTGGTGATGAGCGTGATCCTGGCCAATGGGATTGTGACGGCCACGATGACCTTCAAGCACGATGGCCGGCCGAGGGATGTCTTCTACGAGAGGTACTACTACATCGAACTGGTCTTCACCTGCCTGCTGGATTTGGAGACGCTCTTCAAGATCTACTGTCTGGGCTGGAGGGGCTACTACAAGCACTCCATTCACAAGTTTGAACTGCTCCTGGCGGCCGGAACGACGCTCCACATTGTCCCAATGTTCTATCCCTCCGGGCTGACCTACTTCCAGGTCCTAAGAGTGGTCCGACTGATCAAGGCGTCACCGATGCTGGAGGGATTCGTCTACAAGATCTTCGGGCCGGGCAAGAAGCTCGGATCACTGATCATCTTCACCATGTGCCTGCTGATCATCAGCTCGAGCATCTCGATGCAGCTCTTCTGCTTCCTGTGCGACTTCACCAAGTTCGAGTCCTTCCCGGAGGCGTTCATGAGCATGTTCCAGATCCTCACCCAGGAGGCCTGGGTGGAGGTCATGGACGAGACGATGATCCGCACCAGCAAGACCCTGACGCCCCTGGTGGCCGTTTACTTTATACTCTACCATCTCTTCGTCACCCTCATCGTGCTCAGTCTGTTCGTGGCGGTCATCCTCGATAACTTGGAGCTGGACGAGGACATCAAGAAGCTCAAGCAGCTCAAGTTCCGCGAACAGAGCGCCGAGATCAAGGAGACTCTGCCCTTTCGTCTCCGCATCTTCGAGAAGTTCCCAGACTCTCCCCAGATGACGATCCTTCATCGCATCCCCAATGACTTCATGCTGCCCAAGGTGCGGGAGAGTTTCATGAAGCACTTCGTTATTGAGCTGGAGACGGAGGACCCGTCGCTGGTGGAGAACTGCAAGCGTCCGATGTCCGAGTGCTGGGAGTCCAATGTCGTCTTCCGGAAGCAGAAGCCCGTAAGGATCATGAACAAGACCGCCAAGGTGCGGGCAGCGGGAAGTAGTCTCCGGAAGCTAGCCATCACACATATTATCAAGTGAGTGGAGTGGGTTCATGGTCATGGTCTCTAAGATCTAATCCTTTCTTGCCGGAACAGTGACAGCAACAACCAGAGACTGATGCTGGGCGACTCCGCCATGCTGCCGGTGGTGGGAACTAAGGGCGGCGGCGGCCTCAAGTCCCAGGGCACCATCACCCACTCGAAGCCGTGGCGCGTCGACCAAAAGAAGTAAGTAGCCGGGCTCTGCCCCATCGAGGCGGCGCGACCCGTTTGATGTGTGTCCACTACCAATCCACAGGTTCGGCTCCCGCTCCATCCGCCGCAGCGTCCGATCCGGTTCCATCAAACTCAAGCAGACCTACGAGCACCTCATGGAGAACGGGGACATTGCCGCTGCCCCGCGGGCTAATTCTGGACGTGCCCGGCCCCACGACCTGGACATCAAGCTGCTCCAGGCCAAGCGCCAGCAGGCGGAGATGCGTCGGAATCAGCGGGAGGAGGACCTGCGAGAGAATCATCCCTTCTTCGATACGCCGTTGTTTCTGGTGCCGCGCGAGAGTCGCTTTCGTAAGATCTGCCAGAAGATCGTCCACGCCCGCTACGATGCTCGGCTGAAGGATCCTCTGACCGGCAAGGAGCGCAAAGTCCAGTACAAGAGCTTGCAGTGAGTGGGAGACACCATAACCTTGGATAGCCTCTGAAGACCCTTTTCCATTCCAGTAACTTCCTGGGCCTAGTCACGTACCTGGACTGGGTGATGATCTTCGCCACGACGCTGTCCTGCATCTCGATGATGTTCGAGACGCCCAGTTACCGGGTGATGGACCATCCCACACTCCAGATCGCCGAGTATGGCTTTGTGATCTTCATGAGCCTGGAACTGGCCCTCAAGATCCTGGCCGACGGGCTGTTCTTCACACCGAAGGCCTACATCAAGGATGTGGCTGCCGCCTTGGATGTGTTCATCTATGTGGTGTCCACCTCGTTTCTGTGCTGGATGCCCCTCAACATTCCAACCAATTCGGCGGCCCAGCTGCTGATGATCCTGCGCTGTGTGAGACCTCTGAGGATCTTCACGCTGGTGCCGCACATGCGGAAGGTGGTGTACGAGTTGTGTCGCGGCTTCAAGGAGATCCTACTCGTATCCACCCTGCTCATCCTGCTGATGTTCATCTTCGCCAGCTATGGAGTTCAGCTATATGGTGGTCGTCTGGCCCGTTGTAACGATCCGACCATCACCCGGCGGGAGGACTGTGTGGGAGTCTTTATGCGACGCGTTTTTGTTACCAAAATGAAGTTAACTCCGGGTCCGGATGAGTCCTATCCGGCGATGTTGGTGCCACGGGTGTGGGCGAATCCCCGACGTTTCAATTTCGATAATATTGGAGATGCCATGCTGACACTTTTTGAGGTATTGTCCTTCAAGGGATGGCTGGATGTCCGAGATGTCCTGATCAAGGCAGTGGGACCGGTAAGTGAATTTTTCTGAAAAACAAGTAGGCTGTGGAATCCGGAAGTTTGAGACATTTTGGAGCTGTACTTGGCCTCCAAAAAATATATTCATTAGTTGACAACTCGTAGTACAAGCAACACGGATCGGAAAAAAAAAACAAAAAATCTGATACAAAATTGTTTAGTAAAAAATTGTGAAAGTTGAAAAATTGTGAAAGTGAAAATATTTGGCACAAGTAGTACAAAAAATAACCACCCCAACAGTAGTGAAATAAATTCTTAAAAAGTGATACAAAATTTTAAGTGAAAAGTTGAAATATTTTGGATAAAAAGTTGTACAAAATTGTCCATAAAAGTGTTATAGATTCAAAATTGTAGTCATAGACTTAAGAGTTAACCCCTTTTTTTCCCCACTTGGATAGGTACACGCCGTCTACATCCATATATACATCTTCTTGGGATGTATGATCGGCCTGACCCTGTTCGTTGGCGTGGTTATTGCCAACTATTCGGAGAACAAGGGCACTGCCCTGCTAACCGTTGACCAGAGACGATGGTGCGATCTGAAGAAGCGTCTGAAGATCGCCCAGCCGCTGCACCTACCCCCTCGACCCGACGGACGGAAGATTAGGGCCTTCACCTACGACATCACCCAGCACATCATCTTCAAGAGGGTCATCGCCGTGGTGGTTCTCATAAACAGTATGCTGCTCTCGATTACGGTGCGTATTTAATTTGATAGCATGTGGCATGTAATAGATATACTATCTATATAATATGTATATATAATATGTATATATGTTGGGGCTATAAAAAAAAGACGGACTTAAGTTAGTTTATTTACTGTTCATTGTGATTTAATTTTTAAAACAAGCATGAAGTGTAAGAAGTTTAGGAACTGCATGATTTATGATATTAAAGTCAAGAAATCAAATGGATATTGATGAAGATTCTTGAATGGGAAATTGAATATTATGTTCTTATATAAGGCAAGTTTTTGAGTTTATTTTTTTGGAATTTTTTATTATAATTATTGTTTTTAAAAATA
>JAJJHT010004648.1:3506964-3521864 GCA_021223865.1 Drosophila pandora | reverse complement strand
TATCAAATATTTAATTAATATTTATTTAAAATTTAATTTAGAGGCGAAGGATAGAGTTCTGAAGCCAAAAAAGAGAGACTAGAAGACTAGGTATTGAAGATTTCAGAGGAAAATGGGTACCGGATATTATATATTTTATACTATTATAGACTAAAAAATGTGAAAAAATGGAATTAATCATTAAATTTGAAAACTAGAACATAGGAAACTGGATACAGATTTTAAATTTCAAGAAAAAAGATAGAAGAAACCTGAACTCAAAAGTCTAAACTAAAAATAAGGTCTATTAGTACCGGTTATCACATAGTCTAGACTACTTACTTACTTATTTCATTAAAAAATCATAAAAAATTCCATAAATAATTGAATTAGAAAACTGGAATAGAAATAAGACACAGATTTTAATTTTTAGGAAAATAATAAGAAGAAACCTGAGCCTATTAGTATTGGATATCGTATAGTCTAGACACTACTACCTATTACTTATTTATTTCTTCAACAAAAACTCTGTAAAAATGCAATAAATATCTAAATTTAAAATAGAAATCTGCCAGTGTAGTGAATTATAAACAGAATCAGTGGCAAAAAGAGCCAGCTAGCCGCCAAGGCTAAGAGACAGTCAAAATATTGACATGACTGGCTCTTGGCCGGGGCGCTTTATTGGCCGACTGGGCAAGGACGTGCCAGCCAGTATCCTGAATCCTATATATCCTCTAGACTCCAGACTCCAGACTGCCTTCTGTCGAGTTGCCTTTTAATCTCGTTTCCAATTTTGGTCGATTTTAAAGTCATTTGCCTTGTCCCTGTTTCCGATTCCTGGCGTTTTCGTTTGAAAATTCGTTTATTTCCAATAATGCCAAATAATGGCTGAGATTTAGTTGCATGATTTTTTTTCTAAAAAAAAAAAGAAAGGGAAAAATATTCTCACGTTTGTGGTGGGATTTTTTTGTTGGGAAAATATATAGCTGGTATTTTGTATTTCTTATTTGGCTTTTTATTTATTTTGGCCACTTTTTCCTTTTATTTTTATTTTCTTGGAGAGGTTTTGTCTTTGTTTTTTTTTCTTTACCCCCTAAAAAAAGGGGTTAAATCGTGTTCAGCTTAGTACGATTTTCAGGAAGAATCGGGGGTAGTCTGGGGGATATCCTGGCCATATTCCTTAACAGATATTTTAATACCAGATCTATTAAAAGATGCCCCCCATAATCGATTTATTTTTATGCAAATATATAGCCTCTTTTTTATTTATTTTTTTACGAAACAGCAACTGATTTTAATTCGCATTTTATGAGCTTGTTGTTTTCCTCGTAAGGTCCTTAAGCGAACTGACTATTGACTTGATCCGCCGCCTGATTGCATAACGTAAACAGAGAAGGTCCTGCCTTAAGTCCTGCCGCACATCATAACGTAATCACTTTACGTCCCCGTAATTCCCACCGCAAACAGACACAAGGACACATCAGACATCCTGCTGCTTTTACGGCATTTCCATATGCAATTGGTGGCATTAATTCAATTGATTCGATCCCAGGATGCTGGCTGGCCAGGATAATGAGCTGAGGAGAGTCAGCAAGGACCAGCAAGGACACTCCTTTGTCCCATTAAATAAATAAGCATAATTAATGCAGGTTAGTTCTTAAAGGAGAGCCTAGTCCTTGACAAATATGACTGCGAATGGGAGTCGTAAAAAAATACACTGTGACAAAAAATGGAAGATTTAATAATATTATTATTTTTATTTTTAAAGAGAGAGGAGAGAGTGTTTTTACGCAGCTGGGAGCCATGTCCTTTCGCCTTTGAATCTCCATATCTGGCTGGGAATTCTTCTCAGATTCTGGGATTGGCAAGTGGCCACATTGCCACATTGCCACATTGCCACGTGGGGCACGTGTTTACATGCGTTCGGGCTATAAACTAACGCCAAAAAACGCACTTTACAGCCTCCCAATGTCCTGGCAAAGGACTAAGGTGAGGGAAGTGGCTAAATTTTTAATGAAATGTCGCATAGAAAACGGCAAAAGTTGAATTTATGACTAGGACATGGCACGAGGGCCGCAGCAAGAACAGCCAGAACAGCCAAAACAGCAAGGACAAGGCCAGGACCTGTCATCTTCGTGGTCCTTGAAGAGGGGGCAGGCTCCTTTTCATCCAGAATTTCTCCCTTTTTTGGGTCACGACTGGGCTTTGATTAGCTGCGATTGGTCGCAGTTGTTGACGGTTTCTTGACGCCAAAATAAAAACAGGATATGCTTGCCAGCAAGGTGCCAGGATAAAGGATAAGGACGTGCCTGAAATTTTGCACCAAAATCTGAGAAACAGGAACTGAGAACTGAGAACATCTGCTCTCTAAAAACAGAGTTAATTAAATAGTTTGCATTTCAAATATTTTCACGAAACTAAAATGACTTTCAAATACTCTAACTAGTCAAATAGATCCTTGCCGCAGGACCTTCGAAAGGGGAAGGAAAATCTGATTTAGTGATTCGAGGGCATAATTCACTTATCTGTCTCGGCCATAATGGCTCTTCCTTCGTCCAGGACTCTGCCGTGCTTTGCATTCCTCTGGCCATTGTGCAGTAGATTAAAGGTCCTGCCATGTCCTGACTGCCTGCCCTGCCGATATATATCGGCTATTCCCCAAACGATTCAATAATAAATGCCTCTTGCATTGTTTTCCCAAATGTGCCGCAAATTGCAAACATTTTATGCACTTGGAGGCAACTCATTAATACACAGAGAGAGAGTATATATATAATAGATATCAGTATATATAATATATATACTGATTCTCACATATTGCAAACTTGATTGAATTTGACAGTAAAATATTTGATCCTTAAATCATTTGCCATTTTCACTCGGCATTCTGCATTCTGAGAGAGTTTCGGGAGCGAATCAATGCGAAATTTGCTTAGCCAATTTGTTAAATGCGTCAGGAAGGACACACGGACACACGGACAGAGAGACAGAGGGACAGAAGGACAGGCAGGACACACGGACAGGCAGGACACTCGCATATAACAAACATACATACACAGAAACAAAAACCAAAACAGGATGCAGGAAACGACACCCAAACAGAGGGACAAGTGGACATAAAGAGCGGACAAGCGGACAGAAGGACAACCGGACAGAGGGACAGAGCGGACAAGCGGACAGAAGGACAAGCGGACAGAGCGGACAGAGCGGACAAGCGGACAGAGCGGACACCCGGACAGCTATATCGTTCAAAAGACCAAAAAGTGGACAGCCGAGCCCCAAAATGGACAGACGGCGGTCGTCCAGCCATGTCTATGTCGGTCTATCTGTCTCTGTCTGTGTGTGTATGATGTCCTGATGTCCTGATGTCCTGATATACCGATGTCCTTACGTCCCACTGTCCTGACTGTGTGTTAAGTGCAGCACGCAAATAAATCATAAAATATTTAGTTGAAAATTGCATAGAACATTCGAGGCGATTGCAATTTTTGGGCAAATTGCCAAAAAAACATCATCTTCGACTTTTCATCTCTCGGCCATAAAATAAAATGAAATAATGCCATAACATCTTCACAACGTTTTATTTTTACACAAAAATTATAAACTAAATAAATGAACAAAAAAAAAAAATAATCAAAAATGTCAAAAATGGTAAGAAAGTGATGGCGGCCCACTGAGAAAAAAAACAGTCATGTTTATGTATTTTTCTTCACTCGCAATGCAATTTGTAAACAGGCCTATGAAAACTATAAAGGATACAAGTACATGCCGTGTCCTTTCATATTTCAGCTGAATTTGATGGAAATCTGAAAAAGAATAATAGGCTTTCAAGTCTTTGTTTCCCAAAAATGCCAATCAGTAAGTGGCAAGTGGTTTCAAAATAAAATATTGCGTTTTCTTGACGTTTTTAATTCGAATTTGGTTGAGCAGGTCCTTTGAAAGAGTGTCCTTTATGGTTGACACCTTAAATGGCATTTTAAAATGAAATATTTCAGTTGTTTTTTCTCTAGTTTTTATTTAAAACTCTCCGAGTTGATGACTAATTCTTTAAAAATCATAAAAAATAGCAGAAACTGTGCGAATGTGTGTATTGGAAGCAAAAAAAAATAGGATAAAAAGGATATCCTAGTTGTTGTTTTAATTTGTTGATTGAAACTGCCAGGAAGAGTCGGAAAAAAACCAAAAAAAAAAAGTGGCAAAATGGCAAAAATGAAGCATGTGGAATTTGAAGGGAGGAAGGAGGAGGAGTGGGGTGTGGGTGGTTCTGGGGTGGTCCTGGGGTGGTCCAAATGGTCAATACCGACTAATTGCGCTTAACAAGCCAAAAAAGGAGCTGCTCTTGGCTGGGAAGGACACGAGCGTGAAATGCAGCTGGAGAGAAAAAAAAAAAAGAAGCCAAAGGACACGAAGAAACGAGGGAGCAGGAGCAGGAACAGGAGCAGGACCAAGACCAGGAGCTAGAGATAGAGCTGGAACTGGAACTGGGTTAAAGACAGGAGTGGATTAAAGGATATATTAAATAGTTTATAGTGCCAGGTATCATATATTTTTATAATTTTCATAAAATACCTTCAAGATAGCACCCTCAGACCGCTCCTGACTCAAAAGGATGGCCCAAGGACCAACGGACGGATGATAACATGCTCCTAATGGACTTGACATGCAAATTGTCGTCATCAAGAGTGACCCAAACGAGCGGCGACATCGCTCCTGCCTCCCACGGCAGACTGGGTCTGGGTCTGGTTCTGGTTCTGGGGTGGGCGTGGCCAACGACTTTGCTTTCTGATTGTTGATTACCTTGGCTCACAACCATCATCTTCATCCTGGCCAGGATCTGCATCTGCATCTGCATCTGCATCTGGTGGAGAGTAAATGGCATTAGGCAAACAATTGATTCGGTTCCGTTTTTTGGGGGGTAGCTGGTCGGTTAACCAATTTTTAATGCATACATTTGGGGGCTAATCGGGCGGATCGATTCGGGCGGCCCCCAATTCTCGCTTCACTTCCCAAACGAAATTCAGATTCAATAATTGCTTTCCTTCCATCCCAAAGGGGTGTCTAATATCACTGTCTATATCTTCACTGAGAAATATTTAATCTTTAAAAGGAGTATCTTAAAGAACAGATTCATACTGTCATTCTTCTATCATTCTTTTGTCATTCTTGTCTCATACATTTATTGTGCCTCTAGGAGTAGCTATTGGGAAGTTCGGGAGCTATAGTTGGGGATATCTTAAAGCTGATAATCGGTTCTGGGGGGCTATATCTTCACTGAGAAATTTTTAGTCCTTGAGAGGAGTCATTCTTGTATCATTCTTGTTTCATACATTCATCATGCAGATACTTTTGAGGTATTTTGTGTCGTATTTTCTGCATGAACATTATTCGAAATTGAAAAAATAAATATCTGAAGGGCTTTGTGGCTCTACAAAGAGAATAACTTATGGCTATAACTGGGGATATGAGATCCTTAGGCCTTACACGCTCTTGGCCTGCAATTCCTATTAAAATTTTTAATATTTTGTTGGTATTTTTTTAATGAAACCCTTGGAAAATTGGGAAATAGTGAGTGTAGGGGCTTCTCTGCAGCCAATAAATGGTATAACTATCCCTAGAAACATCATATCTTTTAAAAGGAGTAGCTTAAAGTACACAGAAAATAATTTCTTATCATTCTTCATCACAATCTGTTGGCCGTATTTTTTATACATTTTTCTCAAATTTTTAAAATGGAATTCTATTGAAATATAGGAGGTTTCTTGCTATCAACTAACCTATACCTAAAATCTCTTAAATCTTGAAAAACGCAGAAAATCCTACTCTTTCGATCTCCATCATAACTTTTAAGCTTTTTTTTTGGTATTTTGATACAATTTTTTAGTTTTTGTTGAGTGAAACCCTTTTGAAATTGAGAAATCACGGATATTGGAGAGATTTTTGGTCAATTTAGTTTGGTCATTTTAGTGGTATAACTATCCCTAGAAACCTAAAATCATGCTCTATAGTTCTTAATCGCAATATCTTTGCCTTTTTTTGGTATTTTTGTACATATTTTTTGGTATTTTTGTTATGAAACTATTTGGAAAACAAGACAACTGGTAGAAGGGGGCCTTAAACCTTATGTTAGTTAGGTTATAGGTCTTAAGTTAGGCCTTCTAAGTTACTTAAATTATATCCCCACTTAGGAAGACATCCCATTTTCATGATACCTGGCATTAATACTAGTACTATTGTTCCTGTCTTTAAAAGCTTTTAAAGTTTCTTTCCTAAAAACTCCTTGAAACTCCCCCGCAATAAATGTATATATGAAGTAGTTGCCGAAGTATTCCTCAGCCAGTTGTAGTTACAGGCACTGTGGGATTGTGGCACTGTGGCACTGTGAGGCCCTCCTTGGGCCGCAACAAAAAAGCGCTGTTCTGTTCACTTTGTTCTAATTGAAAACGAAAATGTAATTAGTTCGTCGCCTACAAAACGACAAGCGACAAACGACAATGTCGGAGGCGCAAACGCTTCAAACGAAAAACGCACGCAAATGTCGCAAAGTTTGTTTAAAAATTACCAAGGCACCCGAAGGACTAAGGAGGGAAGGCAGGACGAGAGTCTGTGGCAACAATTAGCAGCAAACAGCTCAAAGAATCGGTGGCGAAGGCTTATTAGAAGACAGCTTCATCACCCATCTCTCTCTCTATCTTTGTCTCTGTCTCTGGCAAGGACTAGGACGAGGACTAGGACTGGGACCAGGACTAAGGGTAAGTAAGTATACTTTATGCATATGGCGGCAAACATTCGCGAAAGAAAGCCCAGTTAAGAAGCCACCAGGACAATATGGCAGTCATTTACATCCTCCTACCCCCCTGACTCTTTAAATATCCTGTATCCTGCAAGGACTTGGGTTGGCTTATAATTTTTGTAATTCAGAATTTCAATTCATAAAATTGTCCTTAAACACTCTCCTGAAATAGTCTTTTAATTTCTGATTTAATTGTTTTTTTTTTGGAAAGTACCGGGTATGTGTAGTCGGGACATGGCATCTGCTGGAGATCTGGCCGGATTTTGGTGGGGCTGGAGAACAAGAAGAAGAATTCATCCAGGAGCTGCTTAGGAGGCTTCAAGGAAGCCGAGAACACAAAGGCAGGATCATGTTTAAAGAAGATTCCAACAAAAAAAAAAGGAGAAAAAAAACTGACAAAGTGGTGAAAAAAAAAGAAAAGCGGAAAGTGGCAAGGTGGCAAGGTGGTAGGGTGGCAAGGTGGCAACTCTGGCTGGTGTGCTTTTGACACTCGAGAAGTCTGTCTGAAAAAAGTGTTAAAAATAATATTTTATCTATTTTTTTTGACAAAAATAAGATTTAAACTTGAGGGAGAGTTACAACAAAGTGTTTTAAGTGTTTAGTTATAAAATTAAATATTTAAAAATATATTTAATTTTATTAAATACTTAATAAACCCTTTAAAGAGGAGAGACCACCCATCTCCAGACCCAGGACTCATCCATTATAGTCCTTTTGGTGGCGGAATAAATCGTAATTTGTCGGGGCAGGCGACAAAATTGTATTGCGCCTCTTGACTTGCCGACTTCGCGAAGCACGACTGAACAGTCCATGTCGCACACAGCCTGGCAATGTTGCATGCCCCGCACAGTTGCAACAACTGACTAGTGGCTGCAGGAAGCGATGCAGCTTCCACGGACGTGATGGCAATTAGCAGGAACATCCCAGTTCCAGTTCCAGTTCGAAAGTGACTTTTGCCTGCAGCCCAAAATGTGGCAACTATGGCTGTTGCATGTTGCATCTAGTTTGGGTTTTTTTGAATAAGGAAACAGGACACTATTTAAGGACATAGATTATGATGAGAAATGAGAAATTATTGAAGATTATTGATTAATATTTTTTTTAAATAAATTTTGCTATTTTATTAAAATAATATTTATAGAAAAAGTAACCTTATATCCTTGCTATATCCTTGATATCCTTGATATCCTTGAACCTTAACAAGTTCACTAACCTACTCCGATTCTTGACTTCGAATCCTATTTCCATTCCCATTCAGAGCTCCTGGAGGTCCTAGAGCTATCGTGGGCGTATTGGTGATGGTTGAATATGGGGGCGTGGCATGTCCTGGTCAACGCCACTAACCGCAGGACGCGCCGCTGCGTAAATGTTACAGCAATGAGCGGTTTTCCAGTTGAGTGAATTAATCTGCGCTCACACGTCCAGCTCACAATCGCATAAACATATGTCGGATCCTGTCGGCCCACAGGCTTTTTACCCAGCACTGAGAGAAAATATTTAAATTTAAATATTTCAATTAATTGTCTATCAAAGACTGTAGTTTATGGCTTTTAGTAGACTTCTCTCAGTGTATTTTGTTTGAATTTAAATACATTTTATAAAAGAGCTTAGGACTTAAAGGCTTTTTGTAAAGAGTGTTTTGCTTTTTTCTTTATTTTTAATTTGACAATATAATTAAACAATAATTATTAAATATGATTAAATGCAATGTATGTTGGGGAATAATTTTTGCTAATTATTTTTTTAAAAGCTTAATAGTTAGTTTAAGTAATTAAAAGAGGAACTAGGGGAGCTACTAATTTTGGCTTAAAGGCTTCTAATTCCAAAGGACAGTCTTTGTTTGAAGAGCTTTAACTTTATTTTTCTTACTGTGTAGACATTTTTCACACACACCCACACACCTACACACACACACTGATATACACACAGGTGAGAGCAATTATCATGTTTCAATTTGCATTTGTAAGCACTGCAGTTGAGTTTCAGGTGAGCCGATTGCTGCTCCTGGCTCCTGGCTCCTGCTCCTGCTCCTGCTCCTGCCGAGGACTTCTGCTTTTGGGAATTTGGCATTTATTGCAAATGGCCGACACCACTCCGAGTACCGGTTTTCCTGCCGACACGCCCACCACCGCCCACTCTCTGCCCCAGTCTGACCCTCGGATATAGTCCGTTTATTTTCACCGAAAATGGCGTTATTTCCGCACCTGACGCGTTTTACAAATCAACGCAAATTTCTCAAAAGCTTCAGTGGCTCACGACAACAACAAACACGGAAATTATGCAACAAAAAAATACAACAAAATACAATGGGGGGGACAATGGGGATTAGTAATGGAGGAAGTTGGACGACTAGGTAGTACCGGGTATTGGGTAGTTTTTTTAAGATTTTTAATATTTATTTTTAGGTTATAGAAGTAGTAGATCATGAAGGAAGAATGGTATTATTGGGTTTACTTCAGATGGCCCTAAAGAACTGTCCGTTTGTCCGTCTGTCCGCCAGTTTTGTCTCTTAGACTATATAGACTTTTAGACTATAAATTATAGATATACATATATTTAAACTACTCATCCACACTTTAAAGCAATGTCCGTCTGTCCGTTGGTCCATCTGTCCGCCAGTTTGTTAGCTTACTCAACTTTACTACTAAGCTTTAAAGTCACAATTTGGATGGTAGATATTATAGATTATAAGATATTATAGGTCTCTAAGGGATAGGTATTACTTAAGATCATCTTATAAGACCTTAAAGCCATATCCGTATGTCCGTTTGTCCGTTTGTCCGCCTGTCCGCGAGTTTCTTAGCTTTTAAATACCTCAGCCTTAAAGTTCGAATAGATATAGAGTGTATTAAATAAGTTATAGATTATATAGTAGAGTAGTTATTATTTAAAACCACCTATTAAGACCACCTATTCTATACTTAAAAACATTCAAGTTGCTCAGCTTACTTGCAGATATTATAGATTATAGGATGTTTTAGGCCTCTATAGAATAGATTTTATTAAGGATTATCTTATAAGGCCTTAGAACCATGTCCGTCTGTCCGCTTGTCCGCGAGTTTCTAAGTATTAGAACAGATTAGATTTTAAGTTAGAGTTTTTATGGAAGTTATAGGCTATAAAGTAGGATATATATTTTTAAGTAGCACCTCATAAGGCTCTATAGCCTCTATAGCCCTGTCCTCTTGTCTGTCCGCCTGTCTGCCTGTCCGCCTGTCCGCCACTTTACTACTCTACTATCCACTATAAGCCCCGCCATACCCTGTTTTTCAGAACTAAGAGGTAATAAATGGTCTCTGTTGCTGGTGCTGTTCACTTAGCATTTTGGCCGTGTTTGGCCGATGTGTGTTTGCCATTGATGTCGCCTCTTCTGGCGGTGGCAGCCACCACGGTGGTGGTGGTGGTGATGCTGCTATTGTGGTTTGTTATTGGCCGTTGATAAAATCATCAATAAATTAAAAATGAAACTAGGCGCTCCTCCACTACGCCCTCCCCCATCCCCCCTATAGGCTTGTCCCTTGGGGCATGCCACGCCTCCTGTCACTCATTCGACCATGACATCCGTTGGCAGTTAAATGCCAGGACGTTGGCGGCGTTTTGTGGCCGGCGCCTGTGCGTATGCAATGGATTTTTTGGCCCCAAAATATAGAGAATATAGAGTGGGAGGAGGAATTATGGGTTTTTAAAGTTTTCCTTTCTCTTTTTTTTATTTAAAAAGTAATATTAAAATAATTAGATACCTCATATCCTTGCCTTTTGATTCCACTCCCTGGAGTTAGCTCTATATCCTTGCTATGTCCTTAGAAACTAGTCTGTTTAGGGTGTGTGTGAGAGTCCTGGCAACAATAATAATATAGAGGAAAGGTTCCAAAACTGCCTAGAAACGTTAGTTTTTCGTTATCCTGCCAGGCAGTTATCCTGCCAGCAAGGACACTGCAGCTCCTCTCGAATTTTGATTATTATCCTGCAGGAGCTGTTGAAATAGAAACCGAAACAGAATCGTAGATGAGGGATGGCATTTGTCTTGTGATAATTAACTCGCAAAAAAGGACGAAAGCCTGTGGAAGGACTCTCCCTTGGCCAGATTATGAATCCAATTTGTCAAAATTTTCACAAATTTTTGATTTTTGGTCACTTTTTTGGAGTAACCAAAAGGCTTTTGTGTGATTAGCAATGGATTTTGATTTGAAGTTTCTGATTAAGGATGTGATTGAAGAAATCAAGTATACGTACCGTTGGCCAAGGACATGAGTTATTTTCTCTTGAAATTGTGAAGACAAGGCTTCAGCATTATTTCTTATAATTATGGTCCTTAAATGTGTAATATCATCGACAATGGCAAGAAATGTTGGCCTACTTTTTTGGGGGATGCTGCAAGCTGCAGTTGCAAGTTGCAAGCTGCAACAGGACCTTCTGTTTAATCAAACCTGAAACGAAACAAAACGCAATTAAATGTTCGCATCGTCACGTCGTCCAGTTGCCACTTCAGGGAGGCAATCCGAGACAATGGACCTGCCACCTACCACCTACCTCCCACCCGAAAATGTTGCACACTAATGAGGCACATGCCGCACGAACACTCTCCTCCCCCTTTCATCTTGCTGCAACACTACGAGAGTCGCAAACAATTGTCAACAGGACAAAACAATATACAAATAAATTGTATTTTATTTCACTTAAGTTGAAAGGCAGCCAGCCGGGCTGCAGCTACGTCTTTTGGCAGCTTTTTTTACAAAAACAAGAGGATGCGGGATGTCCTGGAGAGGACAGGACAGGGCAGGACACAGAGGCAGGCAGACACTTGGTGAAAGCCAAGGAGCCAGGCGAAGAAAGACAGGCCCTCAGAAGGCGTCCAGGCATCCAGGCATCGCAGGTAGGAGGCAGTTGCATTTCGTGGCTGTTGCACTTAAACAAAAGGACTCTGGCAGGACAATGGCAGGGGAGGGAGATAAGCAACAGTGAGTGTGTAGAGACAACAGGACGAAACAAGGATCAGGAGGACCTGGAGGTGGAACATATTTAACCTTAGCAGTTATAGCCGATGTTGCATAAATCACTCGATAAGTGGCAAGTTGTTGGGAAGGATTCTTAGAAAGGATTATCAAGGACATGCCCGTTAAGGATATCGATGCAACTGAAGGACAAAAATAACTGCAGAAAACTACTGCTACCTGCAACAACCTACTCTACACCTGCATGCAACAGTGTGGCAGCTTCACTTTTTGGCTGCCTGAGTGCAATTTTTTAATGACAACTTTTTGAGAGGGGGGTGGAGGGTGGCTAGCTGGCCGAAAATCAACTTGATGCTGCTCGACGATGCGCGAAGCTGGGGAAGTGAGTGCAAAGAGCTTAGGACTTGCAACTGCAACACCAGCAGCAGCAGCAGCAGCAGCAGCAACATCTCGAAGGAAAACCGTTCAAGTGAGCAGCCATAAGAGAGAGACGCCACCCACCCCCTCCCCCTTGCCGAGTGGCAAGTCAGACCAAAAAGTAAAGCAAAGTCAGCAAAGTGCAATGTGCAACAGGACAAAAAAAAAAACAGCAGCAAGAGCAACAGAAACGTGCAACGTGAAATTAGAGGAAACGAGAGAAGTGACACACTGGCCGACTTTGAGGTGAGAGGATATACGGCCGTAAAGGGTGAACCGTAATCTGTATTATTATCTACGGGGGGGTGGGAGGCAGAGGGGGGTAGCTACAGGATATGGGGAGTGCCAGGAAGCCGGAGGAGGCAAGGATCTTAATTTCCATGCACTTGCTTTCATGATGGCGGGGTGCGTGTGTAATTTATTTGTGGCGCGAATTTTTCCTTGAACTTGCCCCAACAACAAAAACAAATAAGAACAACAACAACACTAACCACAAAAAAAACAAAAACAATAAAAAAAAATTACAATAAAAAAAAAATAAGGATAAGAAAACAACAACCACAACAGCAACAGCAACATTAGCAAGCAACAGCAGCCAGAAAGCACGAAGCCTACATCTTCATCATCATCATAAGGATCATAATCGTCACCGTCCTCGGAGGCGACGCCTTCGTCCTTCGTTTTGCAGCCACTTGCAGCGGTGTGAGCCTTTCGGCCACGACTGTCGCTCGTCGAACACCCACGACTCCGCCCGACTCCCGCACCAATGGCATCCACAAGGATGCCACTCCACTCCACAAAAAAGGGGCAACGTCAGCTCTGACGGGACTGGGGTTCGACTCCCAGCAGCGTAGGTGGAGCTTTTTCTTATCTTTTTTTTTTAGGGAGTGATAATGGATATTAGGTCTCAAAGGACTAAAGGGACATAGGTAGCTATGGCTCTTTTTTATCAGTCTAGTGATATAATTATATTTTTTTTAATTTTTAATGGACTTTTGAGCCTCAAAGTTATACAATTTCCAACTAGAACTTAAGGATATAGTTTCTCTATTTAATTTTTTCTTTAAAATTAAATTCAAAGTCTTCAAAACTATAAAGCAAATATTAAAAGTCTTAAAATATAATAATAGTTTAGTAATATTATTTTACATTTATATTTTTATTAATTTTTAAGGACTTTTAAGGCTTAAAGTTATAAAATGTCAAACTTGAACTTTAAGATAGTTTCTTTATTTTATTTTTTTGTTTCAAATTAAATACAAAGTCTTAAAAACTAAAAAACAAATAGAAAAAGTCTAAAAATATGTTAATAAATAAATAATTATTTGAAATATTGGATCCTATTTGGGGCTGCTCATCTCCATTGGCAATATCATCCACAAATGGAGTCCACTGGCTCCCCTTTGGCGTCGGCGCACTGCTCGCACTCCCGCACGCGCCCACACGAATACCGTTAGCCGAGAGCCTCGTTTTAGGGGGGGACGGGGGCAAGGGAGACAGAACGACCTGGCAAAGGTGCATGTCCGTGCCGAGCCGAGGGCGGCCAAGTGTGTGTGTGTGTGTTTGTGGAACAGAAACGATATGGAACTCGTCGGGACTTAACGGAACTTTAAGGACACGAGTCATTGGCCGAGTTTCGAGTGTTCGGCGTTCAGTTTCGTTTAGGTTATCGAACGTAGCGGTTCGTAGACGCGCGTATTCCGCCTGCTATTCTACTGTTATTTTTCGATTCGATACGATTCGGATCGCCTCGAACTCGCAAATCGCAGCTCCGCAGCTCACAAATCGCAATTCGCAAATCGCAGGTCGCATCTCGTGTCTTGTGTCTCGAAGCTGCCACAGTGCCACATTGAGAGTGGTCAGTGGCGTTCAAAAAGAGCGGTTTACGGCGCAACGCTTAACGGTTTATTTTTGTGGGGGAGTTAACGGCATAAGGACTCTACTCCCAAAGGGGATTTTTTTAGGATTTAAAAAAGAAATAAAAATAAAATAAAATTCAAAAAAAAAATACTAAAAATTACTAGTTTTAAAACCTAAAAACAAAAACAAGAAGAAAAAACAAATCGTGTCGCGAAACGCCCGCGTGCCGTCGCCAATTGTGGAGTGTTTTGTTTTTTTTTTCGGTTTCACGTGCTTAAGAGTGTGTCCTTTTTTTTTGTCGTGCGTTTTTTAATTGACGGGCCAGAGAGCAACCACAACAACAACAACCTGAAAACCTGAAAGAAAAAAAAAATTACAAAGAAAAAAGCAAAAGGATAAAGATCCAAAACCCAAAAAATCCAATGCAAAAGTGAAATGTAAACAATGAGAAAGTGAGCTGAGCCGCCAGGCGGAAAAGTGAATTCGAATTGCAGTCAGCGGAAAGTGTAGCATACTGTTCGGGGCCTGCCCCAATAATTCCAAAACACCAGCCAGTAAGTGTCCATTTTACAGTTATGGCTGTTGATGTCTGCCCCTCTATGAGTGTATGAGTGTGTGAGTGTGAGTGTGCCAGTGTGTGTGTTTGTGTTTGTGGGAATACTTGCCAAAAATTTAAATTACAAAAAAAAGGTCCTTTCTTCAGGCTCAGGCTGTTGCTGGAAAAGGTTTTTTTGTTTTTAATTTTCAAATAAATATTCAAGTTTCTATCCAAGTTTTTTCTTTCTGAAAAAAAATATTTTTATTAAGTTTTTAAAGAGTTATATAATTAATTAACTAATCATGTTGGTTTTTTTAATAAGAAAAGGGTATAAAAAACTGCAAGCCAAAAATGATTTAATTAT
>JAJJHT010004648.1:3490595-3506931 GCA_021223865.1 Drosophila pandora | reverse complement strand
ATCTTTAAATATTTTATATTAATTTTCAAATTATTTTCCCCATATTGTCCTTAGAAATTTTTTTATATTAATTTTCAAATTATTTTCCCCATATTGTCCTTAGAAATTTGAAAAATGAAAACAAATTAAAAACTAAGTAAAGTAAAATATTATCCTTTTTTTTAATAAAAAAAACAAGCAGAAAGATCAAGAAACTACAATTATCCTTTCTGTCATTTCTGGAACTTGTTATTTGAAAATGTTACTCACATTTAGAAACTTGCATGGCAAACTTATTCCTGGAATAATTCAATGTCCTGAAATAAAAGGATATAAGAAATGGCAAGCATCCACACCTGAGCCAGTGCAGCAAAGTAGAAATTTCAAGTCCTGGCCATGTCCTGGCGCCTAAAAGGACCAAAAACGAAAATGTTTAAAGAAAATGCGAACTTTCACTCAATTTATTCGAACTTTTCTCGCTTGCCTGTCGATTTCTTCCTTTTTTTTTTTTCTACCAGACGGTAGGTAGGTCCTTTTTTTTTATAATTTTTGTTGTTGTTGTTGTTGGTTGGCAAAAATCGAATCAAGGATAGAAGGAGTAAGAGGCTCCCGGGGGGGGATAGCAGGACAAAATAAAAAAAAATATATATATACATGTATGTATAAAGAAAAATGCGATAATTTAATCTGGTTAAAGCTACGAAAGGAGGCTCGAACTCCTTGGCGAGTCCTTGGCAGCGACTTTAGTCCTGGATTCCCAGGAGCGGCGGGAGCTAGCTGAGTTGCAGAGACTTTTGGTCGCGTCTAAGCAAATTAAAAACTTTGTGCTCCCGGGCCAGGATCTGGCAGGATCTGGTGCTAGTCCTGGTCCTGTTCCATGTCCTGTCTCCTTCTTCTCCCGTTTTTTTTTTTTTCGTCCTGTATCCTGTATCCAGTGTCCTGTGTGTATATTGTATATGCATAAATTCTGTTTATGCCAAAAATCCAGTCGGCAATAAAGTCTCTCCGCCCCGCCTTCAATTTTTGCGGCAATAAAAAGTGCCGAAATGTGAAATAAATGCGAGGCAGCTGACGGATCTGAATCCGAATTGAGTGCAAATAGGTAGGATATGGTATATGTCCTGAGACCATGTCCTCGATACGATTCGAGTGGCCATAAAAGCAGCGCCTAGGATGGAAATCGAGCGACAGGATACGCCCCGAAGCTTATAAATATGCGCGACTTTATGGCCCCCAGAGAAGTGTTATGTGCGAAAATTTTGTTGTCCTTTTTTTTTTTATAAAAAAAATTGCTATGTATGTGTGTGCGTGTGTGTGTGGGGGGAGGGGGGGGAAGAGCCTATGACACCTGGTTATCCTTATGCTCGAGCAGGATAACAGAAGCAGCAGCTGGCATTACTGATTAAAGTGCCAAGAACACACATACACTCCTCTCTCTGTATCCTGGCATTCTTGTCTCTTATTTTTTTTTATTTGCAGGAGTAGAAAGTCAAAAACTCAAAAACTCAAACTCAAAAGTTTTGCCAAGGAAGCAGGACTAGCACCAGCCACCCACCTGTGCGAAAGGCGCTAAGTAGCAGGTAAGTGCGGCAATAAAAATAAATGGCAATCGCGAGCCTCGCATCACACTTTTTCGCACATTTTATTGGAATCCTGGATCCTGGATCCTGGAATCCCCTCTTCATGAAACCCAAGTACTCACAACAGTGAACTCTGTAGTCCTGTAGTCCTGTATTCCTGAACACTAAAACCGAGAAACACGAACAAGGACATGAACCTGAAACTTCAACTGAAACTCAAAACCCAATTGGGGATTTTTCAACAAATGGTAGGGGAGGGGAAGGAGAGAGGTCCTGGGATATCTGGGATAAAATATCCTAGAATAGTAATGAGCTCAAAACAAACTAGTACTATGCTTTAAATGGAATTTATATAAGCCGGATTAAAGTTCCGGAAATAGAGTTCCAGAAAAATAATCAATTTTTAGATAGATATGTAGCTTTAAAAAGGACTCTGGTCTAGTCCTTAATCGTGCCAAGTCCCTAATTACTAATAGAACTCTATGAATAGAATATATAATTGGCTTTCAATCCATCGGGAGTCTATTAAAAAATCAATCAAGTGTCCAGTGAAGAGAGGTCCTGCGAAAGGATATCCTTTCACTCACTCAACTATTCAGTGGTGGTGCCTTGTGGCATGCTTGAATTTTTTTTATACTTACGTGTGCACGCATCTCCTTGCCACTGCCACTTTCATTTATTTCGATCCTTTATTTCCCAGCCACTTGAAGGGCCTAGCCAGTGGGTTCTATATATATTATATATAGGCATGCTTCACTGTCGATATGGACTGTACTGTACTGTACTGGACTGACTGAGGGAGTGAGGGGTGACTGAGGGAGTGTCTGTCTCCCGGGGAAACGTTCTGCGCCCCGTTTATAAATGCCATAAAAAAAGAAGGAAACCGGTTCTGAGAGGGGAATACGAACTTTAGATACTCTAAGATAGGTCCTTCTGGTCTGCTAAAGTGAGATAGACTTTTCTAGACTTGGAATATGTATGTAAGGTCATGTGGTAGAAATGCTTACAAATAACAATAAAAATATAATAAACTAGTTCTTATTTACTTTATATACCCTTACATATGTCATTCTAACCTTTCAAAGGCAGTAGAAGGCTACTTTGAAACAAGTTAGAACAGAAGTCTTAGACAAATGTCTTAGACAAGGTGTTAAAAAGGTCTTACGTACTTAATATACCCTAAGATATGTTATTCTTACCTTTCAAAGTCAGAAATAGGAAGATAAACTAGTTTCGAAATTTTTAGACTTGTTAGAAAATGCCTAAAAATGTTTATAAATGCCGTAAAAAAAAGGGAAAAGGTTCTTCGGGAGAAAATAACCTAATATATACTCTAATATGCTCTAAGGGACGTATCTAATACCCTTTTCAAGTGAGAAATAGAGTTCTAGACTATTCTAGACATTCTAAAACATGTTATAAATACTCAATAATGTCATAAAAAAAGTTAACAGTTCCCAGGTACTACTTAATATTCAAATAACTTAATATATACTCTAATATGCTCTAAGAGATGTCTTTAATAATCTTTTTAAGTAAGAAATATAAAGCTAGGCTGTTCTAGACACTCTAAAACTAGCTAAAACCTGTTTAAACAAGCTAAAAATAATTAGATCCTGCTACCCTACATCCTAACCATGAATTTAGAACCAGAATTCCCTCCAATTCATAATACCCTTGGCAAGGATATAAAAAAAAAGCCCATTACCTCCTCTAAATGTGTGGGTCGAATTCCGTTACTTTTCGAGTGGGTTACGAGCTGGCAACTCCGTCGCGTCCGCCAGAGGCCAGGCCATATGGGCAACAATCCCGCGCCATGACCTTTGGCCCCTTCCCGCCCCCGGCCATTTATTTGCATTGTAATGCGAGTTGGGAGCCGAGAGGCGGGAGCGGGGAGCGGGGAGCGGTGATCACTCATGGCAGGTGTCGACAGTGGCACAAGTGCGCCAGAGGGGCGGTGTGGCGGGTGGCGGGTGGCCAACTAAACAATGATTTTAATCGCAATTTATTTTCGGCAGGACTCGGGCCTTGCTATGAGGCATGATTGTTCCAGATTAGTGTCCTTTTAAGGGTCAAGGATATGAAATAAGCTCTTCTTTAATTTCAAACCTGTAGCTACTACACTCTTGTGCTAATCTGGCAGTCCATCATACTGAAGGATGTCCGATATGGGGGGTGTCCTGGCCAGATATCCGCCGTATATCACTTCAGTAAATAGTACGATGCCAGGACACTCACAATTCCATTCAAGCATCTCATTTTGTGATGCAATCCCTTTCCGTTTTCCATTTTCCTTTCGTTTTTAGCTTTTCCATTTTCTATTTCCCATTTTCCCTCCCCCCCCGCTAAATTCCCCGCGAATTTAGCATTTATCCTGACCGGAAAAGACCGCGAGGACAACGGGAAAAGCAATAAACTTGTTTGTATTTGTATTGCACTTATGCGCTGATTGCTTTTCAGCGCAATTTGCTTTTAAATGATTCTTAGTAGAGACCATCCCTCTACTACCATTCACCTGTCTCCTAGTCCGCAGGACTCTAGGATTCTAGGACTCTCCTCCTTGCATTTCGGTTAGTTAAAGCGCAGCTCATCAGTGTCCTTTTGCCTCCGCTCCACCCTGCTATCCAGCTCATTACAGGACCAACGCCGTTTCCAAGACAAGAAAGGGAGGAGAAAAGGACAAGCCATTGAATCACCTTCTATTCCACACATCCTGGCACTCTGGCGCTGTTTGCCAACGCCTCCTGTACTTCGTCCTGCACACACATTCCACCTCCATGTCCTGCAGTACACTTTGAGAAACGAAGGAGCTGCAAGATCGACAGGACATTAGTACTTAATTCTTAATAAATATTACTTATTTTTAAGAAAGACATCCTTGGCATTATTTCCAGTGCAGGTGTAGGTCTTGTCCTGGTCATATCCGTATCCTGGCCCGTGTCCTTGTCCGCTTCCCATGTCCCTGTCCGTGTTCGCTTCGCTTGTTCATTTTCAATTTCAGTTTACAGCATAGAAAATTTCAGAGTTCTTGCTCTGTTTGTGCTTTCCATTTTATTTCATCTTCATTTTCATTTGAACGACTTTGGTAGCGATGGCACTGACCCCGCCCCCAGGCCACTCCCGCCCCTCTCTCGGTTGGGTGTGAGAGTACATTGGTGTTTGGCCAAAACGAGGGGTGTTGTTGTCGCAACTCCTCGACTGTAACTGCACTTGAGTAATTGTTTATTTTTGCTTAAATATGTTATAATTACTTTGGGGTCTAAAAAATGTATATAGTTGGGGCAAAAGAGGTCTAGGGGTTGCAATTAGAAAGCTAATTCTTCTCCGAGACAAGTGCGAAATAAGTGTTGGAAAATGTTACATAGAGTAAGCTTAAAAATGCGTTATCGATATTTTCTCGATCGCGTATCGATATTCCCATCGAGTTTCTCTCATTTCTAAAGGCATGGCAAGATAAGTGTTGGAAAATGTTAGAATAAGCTCCAAAATGCCTTTTCGATATTGTCACGATCGATTATCGATATTAAGAGCCTACCATCTCTAAGGATAAATATGGCTGCCATTAATGGCGGCATCTCCCTATAAGCCGCGTATTCTCCCATCATTCTTCCGTTGTTCCAATTTCTTTTACTTTTTAAATGTATTTCTTCTATTTTCTATTTTATTTCAAGATAGTTTTAAGTTAAGTGTTGGAAAACAATATTATGTTGGAGTAAACTTAATAATACTTTATCGATAATGTCACGATCGCTTATCGATACTAGCAGTCTTCCATCTCTAAAGGCAAACATGGCTGCCCTTAATGGCGGCGATTAATGGCGGCCGTGATTTCTGCCACCATCTTTCCGTTTCCCCGACTACCATTACTTTTTTAATCTATTTCTTAAACGATTATTTTTGTTAATTATTTTTTCTTTAATTTTTTATTGATTATTTTTGGTCTCTCTCTGAAATGCCTCTCAAAAATGTAAACTATTTTCAGTCAATAAATTTATTTCGTTAAAGCTTTATTTATTTTTATTTTTTAAAGCGAAATGCTTTGGTCAATGGCAGTGTTGCAAAGTACTTTTTGTGGGAAATATGCCGATAATCCGATTCCAGTAGTCAACAAAAAATGCAACTCTCGGCAAAATGCATGAAACAGATAATAGAAAGGCACTCTGGCAGGCAATTTTTGGTCCATAATACCAAAATATTCCAAGCCTTGACCCTATTTTGTTATTTTTTGTTGTGGAATGGCACTCGTGATTGGAATCAAAATCAGTGATATTTTAATAATTTGCAACAATCGCCCACTCGGTTGGCCGTGTTGCATAGTTTATAATGTTATTTGAAGCCGGGGTCGGGGCCTAATCTGTTGCCTGGCCACATCCTCTTGGCCACATTGTTGTTTTAATTCGTTTTTGAGGGGGGAAGGATGGATGGGTTGAAAGAAGGATAAAGAGGAGGTTTGCAGGGCTTACACTCCCGCAAAAGTATGCAACAGAAATTGTTGCCATTGTTGCCATGCTGCGAATTCAATAAACGAGAAACGAGAAACGCAAACGAGACACAGACGCAGACGAGAAACGAAACTGAACGAAGAAATGTAAAGGCCAACAAACGAGAGCAACATTTCAACCATTCCAAATTGCCATTCTCAGCACCATTCCCTGTCGCTTTCCTTCCTCTCATCCAGCAGATCCTGCTGCTTTCCATCCCATCTCCTTCTCTGACTTTTCTGTTTTCGTTTCGCAGATCCTGCGCCCAGTTATCCCAGCTGCATTTTTGTTTATTGTCATTTGAGTTCTGTGTGCTGCGGAGGCTGTTTAGTGGGAGGCTGCCGGGGCGAAGGAATGCCATTCCTTGCTGCATTATCCTTTTATTATATTGCCGGCATTAACGTTTCCGTTTGTGGCTGCCACATGGAGGCAGCTCCGATCTCCCTATTTACTTTTTTTTTTTTATTTTAAATAATATTAAATAATAATTACTTTTTTTGCCAAGTGCAATATGTAGTTTGGTCCTGAGCTCTGGCGATAAGCTCCTTGATCCTGGGCCCTCATTTGGTTATTCTTAACTGATTTCTGTGTGTTATTTTTAAAAAGGAATTCCAACAATTGCACACGCAATCCGGCCTTTAAATTATAAATAAGGCCACGCAACAAGGACTGGGAATGGGAGTGTGGGAGGTAGACTGGCCGCAGGACGATTGTCCTTTGGGCCAACTCAGCTGGAGTCTGGGTTAAGTGCGGCATTAACAATCAATTACAAGCATTACGAGCCGTAAAACTGACGCATTGACCAAATACCGACTCCTCATGTCCTCCCAAAAAGGACGAAAAGGATGGCATTATATGTATATATATGTATGTATGTGTGTATGTGAACTGAAAATGGCATTCGCTGTGAAAAATGTTGCGTGCAAAGTAAACTCAACGGAAAATGGAGAAAAAAACAAAAAAAAAAGAAAAGAAAAGGAAAAGCAAGCTCTCCTCGGTCTCAGCGGTGTCTGAGTTACGGTTTGTTGGCTCCTCTCCTCGTATAATAAGCTAAGGGATATGGTTTTCTTAAACGAGCCAGGCCAGTCAGCCAGTCTGCATATTTATGCAGTTCCCCAGATCAGATACTTTTTTATCTCAATAATATTTGAGGAAGGATTTAAGGACAAGACACTCCCTCTCCTATAACCTATAATTTTAATTCAATTATTTGTCTCTCAGTTTGGCAAAGAAATTTAATTAACTTTCTTTTCTCTTTCTTCATTAGCTGATGACTCTTTTAATCATATCCTTTGAAGTGCATTTTTTAAAAAACAGTCCTCATTCTAACATCCTTTTGTCCTGCTTGTTATTTTTATTTGTATTTTTTTTATTTCTATTTTTGGTAGCACTTGAGCGACAAAACAAACGATACAAATAAATTTTATTTTGCGGTCAAGTTATACACGCACACGGCAGTAACTCACTTTGGAGATACACAGATACATATAGAGATACATCTACAGATACAGATACATCTGTAGATACACAGATACAGATACGTGTAGAGATTCTGAGGAAGAGAAGCAGCCAGCCATCCAGCCAGCCATCCAGCCATCAAGCAAATGCCAGACGCATTGTGCACAGATTTATGCCGACTGTTTTTCCAGCAACTCCTGGCCCACTCCTCTACTCCCACTCTCTGTTGGCCATAAAAAATGAGTTGCTGTTGGCCGTCAGCTGCTCGCCCTGGGCAGCCTTTAATGGCCATTGTTATGGCCGTTATGCTGATTATAAGCCCCTCCACTACACCCCCTCTGGCTGGCTCCAAAAGCAAAGCAAACAAGTTAACTGCATAGAAGCGTGTAAGCCTCTGACATTTTGTGGGTTTTTTTTTTTTATTTAGAGGAAATAGAAATACAAAAAGAAAAAAAAACAAAAAGAGGATAACCCGAAATGGAAATAAAAAATTTACTAAATTTGAATTTTTTAACTGCAGCGAAAGGTGTAAAGCCTGATGAGGGTTAAGCGGTGACCGGGTTTGGGTGTTTTTGGGTTGGATAGCACTGAGAGAAATTGGTATTGGGTGAGGGGTTTCTTAGCTTGGAAGGACTATAATAGGTCTAGTTCTATTTATGGAGAGTCTTGACTTGTTTAGACATGTTCTCTTAGTGTGACCATTCTGCAAAGTTTGTTACTACTGAGAGAAATAATGAAAAAAAGATCTATAACTTACATAACTTGGTCTTAGATGAGGGATTTGTCAATTCAGAATAACTATAATAGCTCTAGACATGTTCTTTCAGTGTGACCGTATGTGCATAGTAATTAATACTGAAAGAAATGATAGAGGAAGATCTATAACTCACATAACTTGGCCTAAGATTAAGAATTTTTGAATTAAAAGTAAGTATAATAGCTCTAGTTCCATTTCTGGGAAGTCTAGACTTCTTCAGACAAGTTCTCTTAGTGTGACCATGTCTGCAAAGTTTGTCACTACTGAGAGAAATAATGAAAAAAGATCTATAACTTACATAACTTGATCTTAGATGAAGAATTTTTCAATTTAGATAAACTATAATAGCTCTTATTCCACTTCTGGCATGTCTAGATTGGTTCAGACATGTTTAAACCCGTTTAGACATGTTCTTACAGTGTGACCATGTCTGCAAAAGATCTATAACTTACACAACTTGCTCTAAAATGAGGGATTTCTTGGATCAGAATAGCCTAAATAGCTCTAGTTCCATTTCTGGCTAGTCTGGACTTCATCAGACATGTTTAAACTTGTTCAGTTATCCTCTCAGTGTGACCGTGTGTGCATAGTTGGTCACTGTACCTGTATCTGTATCTGTATCTGTGTGCTGTGCCAGCGGAAATGTTTCTGCCGTGTACGCTGACGGAGCAGAAACCCCAAAAAAGGGGGCTGGACAGAGGGGCCAGAAGATTAAAAAACTGTGTATATAAACAACATTTCATTGGGCATCTGCCTCCTGACCCCCCCTATAGCTCAACCCTCCCCCTCCGCTTATATTATACCCCCCTTTTTTGCGGTGCAGAGCCGACCACCCCTTCCGGTCGCTTTATATTGAAATATTTCTGCGGCCATGCAACTTTAATTCGCAGCTGGAACGAAAAGCTGAAGCTGAAGCCAAAAGCCTCTTGCCACTTGCCCCATGTGTGCTAATTGGTGGCGCCACTAGGGGGGGCGAGGTTGCAACAAGAAACCAAAGACTCTGATTAATTATTAAAAAAGATAAAGAGACCCTCCCCTTCAGAGTTGACAGTTTGGAAGCTTTTATCTCTTATAGATATTTCAGAATTACATCAAATAATTCCTATTTTTTTTTAAATAATATGATTTAATTGAGCGTGGCTTAGTTAAAGCATCTAACTAAAAAAATAAACACTTAATCGCATGTACAGTTGCTGAAAAAAATCAAGTTTTTTGGTTTGAAATTAAAATGTAAACAAATGACTGGCAATTTAAGTGCTTTTTTTTATTAAATCGAAATGCAAACAAAGCAAACAAATTCATAAAAAACTAGTTGCTTGTTGGACAGGGTTGCCAAGTCTGTTTATGATTCTGATCTTCTGGAATTAATGGCCAAAGACACACCTTTTCTGGTTTTTCGGGGAGGTGGAGAGGCTTAATTTTTGAAAGTTACGGAAGGTTTTGTTTATTTACGGCGTGCTTGTCCGCCTCTCATGCGGTTACCGGACAGGCGGACAAGCGGACAAGCGGACAGGCGGACAAGCGGACAGGAGTTGGGCCAGGGTTGCCAAAAGCTTTGTGGTTGGCTTTCTCGGTGGAGGCTGGAGGTTGTTGGAAGCCACAGCTGGGCGAGCAAGTGAATCAGGAATCAGACAGAGGACCAGGAACAGCACAAGGAACAGGACACAAGAGTAAGGTCGAGAAACCCGGGAAACCGAGCCAACCGGAAGTGCTGCATTGCGTCGACTTCCGGCCTGTTTGCCTCGAATACCTCCCCTGCCACTTCCCCCTACTACTTCCCCCTACCACTTCCAATTCCAATCCCGAGATCCCCCCCTCCAAGTTCCATTTTCATTTCATTTCTTAGAGCCTTGAGAGCTAGGACCCTCCGTCCGTCTCGGGGCTTCGGGGCTGTTTTCAGTTCATTTAACATGCCATTTGTTGGGAGATGCCAAAATGGATTTATTGTTGTAGTTGCTGCATAAATCATGGCGCTTTTCACGCACTTTTCCACACGAACTGAAGGCAGCACTGAGTCTCTAGCTTCTTTGTCTCAGTTTTTTTTGTCTCAGAGCTCTGGTTCAGTTCAGTTTTGGGCTTATAATGCAAATGTCGTCTGGAGGGGATCTGACTTAATATTAACTGATTTCTCCGGCCGGACACGGGCCGATTGAATCCTAATCCCACGAGAGGGGACTAGGGATAGTTAATAGTTTAGTTAAAGAGCAAAAAAGTGGAAAAAATACGAGTTCTTGGAAGGGTCGGACTTGGGGGATTACTTACTTCAAAACTGCCTATCCTGCAGTTTTAGTTTTCTTACATATGTTTAGTACATAGTTTAGTTAGTAACTAACTATATAGGTAGTGGATAAAAGTATAGATGCTGCTGCAGTTTTAATTTTTTTAATATTAGACTTAAGCAAAAAAAAAATACTAGTTCCTTGGGGCTCCTAAGTTTTCTTACTTAAGATGGTTTAGAAACACTAGATTCTTAGGGGATTAAATACATAAATAGTAAATAGATAGTTTAGTTTAAAAAAAAAAACAAAAAATACTAGTTTCTTTAGGGGGAATAAATACTAGCTAAGTAGGGGGTCTAACTAGAAGACTTACTTACCTTACCTTACTAACTATTGTTACCTTACCGACTGGTTTTCTTACTTAGGATAGTTAATAATATAGTTATAAAATAAAAAAAAGAAAAAAATTACTCTTTCTTAGGAGAGTCGAACCCAGAGACTCACTTACCTAACCAACTAGTTCCACTGCCATTCTCGTTTCTTTATTCCAATTGCGTTTTAATCTAATGGGAAGGGGACTTAAGATTAGAAGTTTAGTTTAAAAAAAAAAACAACAAAAAATTAGAAATAGTTCCCCTGTAGTTCCTGAACTACAGCTCCCGAGTTGTGCTCCTCCGGCAGTGTCCTGGCCCCTCCCCACCCCATCTGGCCCAGTCCTTTGCCGATCAATCTCGACAGGCTTTTGTCAGTCGCCGGAATCGCAAAAATCATTGGCTTAAAATCCCCATTAGGGGGTAAACAGAGCTCAGAGCATGCAATTCGCTTCCGTAAAAGGGACGAGGGGGTGGGGGAATGCAAATTGCTTTCGAAATAATTGCACTGACAAGAGAGGAGGTGGGGTGGGGAATGAGAATCAAAATCAGAATCAGATTTGGGGTTAGTCGGCTGCCAAAATGCACAAATATTTGTTGGCCTTTTTCCTCATTTTTTGGCCAAAAGGATGTATTCGAAGAGGATGTGTTTGGGCCAAGAGTTTTGTTAAAACTAATAGCTAGAAACTCTTAATATTTTTAATTTATTTCAGCTTCTAATTAAGCTTTAAAAGTATTTAAATTTGAAGATTAAATTTGAATAAACAAACTTATTTAAAATATTGCATGTCTCAGATGGCGTGATTTTTAGCAACAACTTTATAATCCCCTAAACTACCTACTTTATTTTATTTAAAACACTTAATATATATGACCCTTTAGGTGATAAATCTTTATTTTATTTTCAGCATAAAACTCTTTTAAAAAGTTTCTAATTTTTTAATCAAAAATATTTCAGTTTTAAGCCATGACATTTTTTTCTCTTTTTTTATTTTTATTTTTGAAATCAAGTCAAGTGAAAGTCACGGAATCCTGAAAGCACAGAAGAGTGGGGGATGGGGGGTCTAGGGGCAGGTTGAGAATGCAAAGTGACCACTAGGACCACGCCCCCTCTGGCCAAAACGCCTTCAACAATTTAGCAGGTGCATTGGTCTGCCGGTCTGCCGGTCTGCCGGCCGAAGGCCCACCGAAAGTGGCGCTGTTGATGATGCCGGGTGACGTTGCCCAAACTTTCTGACACTTTAAAAACTTTGCCCACACACACACATCCTTACATCCCTACTCTGCCCCAAAACGTGGCACATATTTGGAAAGCCTGGTTTTGAAAGTTACGTTAAATGGTTTTAAAGATTTTTTTTTGTTTGGTTTTTGAGGTTGAGCTGGCCGGGTTGTCAGGGCTAAAAGGGCTACCAGGGTTGTCAGGATTGTCAGGATTGTCAGGCTTGCCAGCCTTGTTGTTGTAATGATCCTTGCCTCCCTTGGCTATTGAAATTTTCGCCCTAAAGGTCCTGGAACTCCTCCTCTAGTTGGCTTTTTAAGTTGAACATTTTTGTGAATTACATCCTTGCATCCTTGCATCCTGACATGTCCTGTCCCGGGCATTTGTCAATATCCTTGTTTATATATTTTTGCAACCATCTAATGAGTCAAGAGCCTGCAACTGACTGGGAGATCCTGCTGTGTCCTTCGGACATCCTTAAGAATTTTAAGCAAACATATTTTATTCTCTTTTCCGGTTGGTTCCTTGGCCTTACTTTGATTAATGAATCCTTCCAGGGACTGCATGCACCAGGCTGCTGTGGACAGGACTCATTAGGGTCCTTCTGGTCAGTCTTTTCCTCCCAAAAGTGTCGAAAAAAAATACAATTTTATTCCCATATTTGTCTCATTTTTGTTGTGGCAGTGGCGGCATAATGAAAAGCAATAACATTTTTATAATATTGTGCGTTATGGTTATCCTTATGGGCAGGACCAAAGGCAGGACCTCCCCGGAGCTGTCGTTTTGTTTGAACATCGCTCAAATATTTGCCTCAATGATTCGTTTCATTATTCCCCCTGTATTGTTCTCTTTTTTGTCAATTTTTTATAAAAAAAAAAACAAAAAAAATAAAAATAAAAATGAAGGAAAAATCTGCAAATGAATCGCTCTATTATGGTTGTCCTGTGATGTCCTGTCGGGACACAAACACACTCACACTCACACACACATCGGATGACAGAAGAGAAAAGCAACTACAAACGATGCCATTTTTTTTATCGACTGTCATTTATTTATTATTTATTTGATATGTATTTTTATTTTTATACACATTTTTTTTTGTTTTTTTTTTTCATTCGCTGATTCGCCTAACAGCCTTATCCTGTCCATCTCTCAATTTTTTGTTTGTTTGTTTGTTGGCTGTTTGAATTTATGCTCAATAATTTAATAGGACATCAGTTTTATGGCCTTGCTGCGGCACTCGCTCGGAAGGGGTTCGAAAAGGGGGGGTTGTCCTCTTCGGTTGTCCACCAAAAAAAAAGAAAAAAATAAACTCCCAGTCCGCCCCCCCTACGCACTAGCATCAAATTTTATGACTGAGAGGCGATGCCAATTTGCGAAACGCAATCAAACAAACAAAAAAAAAGAAATAAAGGAGACTGGCAGGGAGTGCTATGTGAGCTCGGCAAGTTGTAAATTTCCGTAATTTACTTGATTGCCCTGGCAACCCGGACCACCTGTCCTGCCAGTCGTCTGCCGGGAGGTCCTTCTCTTCCTTCCTCAACCCACAATGGCACATAATCAACGGAATCGCGCCTATTAAAATTGTGAATGAAGGCCCATTACGGCCTCAGAAAGCAGCCAGATGATCGCTTCGATTGCATTTCATCTCCTGCATGTCCTGTCAAGGATCCTTTCAAGGATTATCCCAAAATCTAGTGCAAGAGTGGGTGGGTGGGGCACTCTTTCTGGCCCTTCTGGCAATAAACTCGAGTAATTGCAAATGTTATTTGTTGGCGCCTTCTCACATCACTCATACGCCCCGTTTTTTTTGGTCCTAAAAAGGGAGGTCCTGATTACAAACACATAAACATTTAACTCAATTTGCATTTTCATAGGCGGCTCTGAAAGCCTATAAAGAAACAAATACAAGAAATGAGCCGAAACTGAAACAAAAACAGGAGCAGCAGGAGCGGAGCAGGAGCGGAGCAGGAGTCACAAAGTAGGCGAACCTGAGACTTGAAAAAAGGACAAAAGGACAAAGGACTAGAGGGAGTCGACTGGAACGGAAACGGAAGCGGGTGCTTGCATTAGCGGAAGTTGTCTTACAAGCGACAGGCGGTGGGCCGTATTTTGTATCCATCCTGGTGGGAGGGATGAGGACTTGTGGGCCGGGAATATTACGAAAATACTCCACGAAATGAGAGAAAAACAGTAGAACCAAAAAAAACAAACTCACACACACAAAAAATGCTCATGAGCATTTAACGGCTCACCTCCTCGCGCGGTTGATTTGGCAGCCTCGTCCTGTCGTTCCTTAGAGTCCTTGCCAGGCAACCACCCACCACTGACACTGCCACCCACCCACTGTCTCCCCCCGACTGTCATATTCATAACAACATTTAAACATGCGCGCAATTCGAAACGCACTTTGGCCCACAAAAGCCCAAAGACAATGGCTTCGGGTATATTGGGTTTCTCATTATCCTTGGCTGGAAGGACAAAGAAGAGGTCTTGAAGTCCTGGGAGGAGTATTAGTAGTTGGAGTTGGGAGAAAAAACTATTGACAGATGGTACTTGAAGGGAAAGTGCGAAGTATTACATTTATTTTAGATTTTAGCAGCAAGTTTTATGATTGATCTTTTATAGTATTTATTTAGTTATATTATTAGTGCTTTAGAAGAAGGATGAGTAGTTCTAGTTGTGGGAGAAAACTATTAATACCCGGTACAAATAATACTTAAAAGGAACTAGACTATACAGACTAGGTAGGACTATAAAGAGAAGTAGTTTAAATAGTTAGAGTTGAGAGAAGAGACTATAAATAGCCGGTACTTGCATGGAAATTGTGAATTATTATACTTATTTTTAGATTTTAGATATCAAGTTCAATGAAACATCTTTTATAAATATTTTATATCTATTTTATACCTATTATAGAAGTTATATTTAAGAGAAAAACTAGTAATACCCGGTACTTCAAAGAAACTAGAGAATGTAGGACTATATAGGAATTTTCAAGGAACATTTCTTAGGAGGAACATGAATAGTTAGATTTAGATATAGAATAGATAGATTTTGTAAAGTATTTTATATATTTTTATTTTCAATATTTATGATATANATTATTAGCTAACTACTGAGATATTTTCATCAAAAATACTATATAACAAATCTGATAAACAAAAAAAGACTTTAAATAAAATAATTACAGACTAATTACAGAAAACACTCGTACTTCCGTTATTAAAAATTTCATTTAAATAATTTAGTAATTAAATTTAGCAACTAATAATTACAAATTAGAGAAGAGAACTAATATTGCAGAATAAAATGGAAACTTTTAAACAAAAACTAGTATTTTTCCCAGTAATTAAGTAGTTTTGTGGCCAACAAGGATTACTTCCGGTGGCTAGTTCTGGTTTAATGAAAGTTTTAACTTTCTCCACTCCAATTTCTCCACTAAACTGAACTCCTCTTCCAAAATAAACAACTTTTCCTCAAAAATAAATCAAGCTACTCAGTAATGGTATCACATATTCGATCATCTAATTGCCGAAGCATTTCATTTCTCTTGTTTTTTTGTGTAAAAAGTTTACTTATTTCGGTGTTGCTCGACATTGTCTCTGGGTTGCCTTTGACACGTGCGTCTCAGCGGTGCTGGCAGGTCCTTGTGGGCCTCCTGTCTCCTGCCTCCTGCCTACCGCCTGCCAGGACCCTTATTTATGATGTTCATTTGCAGAGCTTAGCATAACTGCCGCGAGTGGGGGGACGAGGAAAGCTTCTCATAATTCAGAGCAGGCCAAGGGGGGGTGCCTCTGTCATCTATGTTTAAGGGGAGGACCAGGACCACCCCCAGAACCAGGACCAGGACCAGGTACTATAAAAAGAAGTTACAATGCCACTCGCGGCATTACGGAAGTGTGAGGACTCCAAGGGGTTCCCTTCTGGCCGTAAACAAAAGCAAATTGTCGCTGCCTGTCCTCGTTCTGTCATCGCCCCCTAAATTATGTCACGTAATTAAGCTGCATTGATGTGATAGTCCTGCCTTGAAGTGCTTTTATGCAATGGCTTTTAATTAAAGGCGAAAATATCAACAAAAATCATTTAAATATGGGCTGAAGAGGATCTCCTATTTGGGCAAAAATCGGCTATCTCACTTCGGAAATGTTTCCAATTCATTGCCTTCTAAACCAAAATTTTGATTCATAAACAATAACAGCAAGGCCGGGAATTGCCAGAAATTTTCATTAAATTTTTCGCCGAAGCAAAGAGAGAGTTTTTGGGCCAACA
>JAJJHT010004648.1:3475442-3490575 GCA_021223865.1 Drosophila pandora | reverse complement strand
AACCACAAAAACCACAAATTGTCGGGCCGGCCAGAGAGTACAAATTGTTATACAAAATGGCCAATTAAACTGCCAATCGCCGCGAGTGTCGCGGGTCAGGGGTCAGGCAATGGGGCTCTGGCTCTGGTTCGGGCTCTGGCGCTAAAAGCCAAGCCCAAATTCTAATTCCAATTGCATTTAATGCACAGGCAAGGCAGAGCAAACAAGCGCGGGGCCAGCTAACAAACAAACAGACAAACAAACAATCAAAACAACAAACAAAAAAAAAGAAATTAAAATTGGAATAGATAGAAAAATCGAAATAGGAATAGAAATAGAAACAGAAATAGTAATAGAACTGAGAGAGAACAAAAAGCTGACAAACAAATAAATAAATAAATAGGAATAAATAAAAATTTAAATTAAAAAATATGAAAATGAATGAAAATGTCTGAAAATGACATCAAAGATGGCTCTGATAGCTTTGAAAATGAGTATTTTGTAGAAGACAGAGTGACCAGATCAATTAATGAGAAAGTGTGGCCATANGGGCTCTGGCGCTAAAAGCCAAGCCCAAATTCTAATTCCAATTGCATTTAATGCACAGGCAAGGCAGAGCAAACAAGCGCGGGGCCAGCTAACAAACAAACAGACAAACAAACAATCAAAACAACAAACAAAAAAAAAGAAATTAAAATTGGAATAGATAGAAAAATAGAAATAGGAATAGAAATAGAAACAGAAATAGTAATAGAACTGAAAGAGAACAAAAAGCTGACAAATAAATAAATAGGAATAAATAATAATTTAAATTAAAAAATATGAAAATGAATGAAAATGTCTGAAAATGACATCAAAGATGACTCTGAAAGCTTTGAAAATGAGTATTTTGTAGAAGACAGAGTGACCAGATCAATTAATGAGAAAGTGTGGCCATAATTAATCAGACATTTGATGGGCAGCACTGTTCTATAACTTTTTTGAGTTACTTCCCAGCCCCTTCACAATCACTTTCACTTTTCAAAATCAAATGGTCTTTGCGTGACGAGTTGATTTCTTAAATGGTTAATTTTTTTCAATACGTTTTTTTGGCTTTTTTTTTTTATTGCCTTGTCTGCTGCAGTGTGGTAGAGTGGCAGTGTGGCAGTGAGACCCTCCCACTCCCCCCCAATTATTTATAGACTCGCGTTCAAACCCTGGCAAGCGGCAATCGACCTCTTCCGGCTGATTTTATTCCCATTAATTATGTTCTATTTTCGTTTGGCGTTTCGGTTATTTATAATGCCAGGCGTCGCCGTCTGCTAGAAATGTTTGGACACGAGTTCCATAACCCTGGCACACTGGGGGTTATGGTGTGATTCGAAAACGAGGTCGTTCACGAAGGGTTATCTATTGATTTTGGGTTGGATTTTCGGGGGGCGGTTGGGGGCTTCAAAAAATAAATAAATAAATAAATGGTGAAAGAGAAAAGCTAGATAGGTAAAAATAGTAAGGCGGACAATTAACGGACAGGCGGACAAACGGACAGTCGGACAGACGAATCTAAAAATATACACGGATGAACTTTTGGACTCATTTCCCAGATCCAGACAAAGCTTCCAACTAATTTCTGCACTCTACTTATTGCGGAGCGTAAACTAAACATTGAAATTAGTTTCGAAATTTGTTCTGGAGAAAGCAGGGAAAGCAGACACTGAAACACTCACTCACACACACACGTAAACACCGGAAGCAGCAGTTCTGTGTTGGCTTTCTTCTCCGCATGCCGTTTCCGGTTCGGAGATGAGTTCTGTTCCTGTGATGAGTGGGAATTTCAGTCGTCGGTGTACAGCTGACTCAACAGCGAATACGGCAACGTGGAGGGCATTCCTCTCAGTGATGGACCACTGACTATCGAAAATATCGGACTTTTTTGCGATAAATGGGAGATTGTTTATAAATTTAGTAGTTAGTGGAGCAAAGAGGGAATAATGCGAGGGTTGTATTACTTCATCTATTTTCTCTTGATCTTCTGAAACTAAAAAAAGGCCACTGACTATCGAAGTAATCGGTAATATCGATAAATATTGTATTACAGAAAGAGTATAGTTAGAGTAGAATAGTTAGTAGAATAAAGAATGTATATATTCTTCGTTAAGGGTGCAGTCTTTCTTCTGTTTCCCTTTTAAAAGCTCAAGATCTTCTGACACCAGAGATCTACCACTGACTATCAGAAGTTATCGTGATTCTTACCTAATCTTTTCTATACATGCTTGTTTTTTTAATAGATTATAGTTGGTAGAATATATTATAAAGAATATACGTATTTTCTCGTTCAGAAGATGCTGTGTTCTTTCTTCTACCCTTCTAACAACTCTAGATCCTTTGAAACTAGAGATGGACTACTATCCCTACTATGGACTATCTAAACTATCGAAATTTTCGATAAATGTTTGATTTTTCAAAGAGTATAGTTGGTAGCTTGAAGAATATAGACATATTTCTCGCAGAGGAAGCATAGATCTTCTGAAACTAGAGATGAGCCACTGACTATCGAAAATATTGAACTTTATCAAGATTTCTTCAACATCTAATTGATAAATTTTAGATTTCGTTAAGAGAATGGTTATTATCTTGAAGAATAAGTATAACTTTCTCTCCAAAGGAGGTAGTGCCTCAACTACTTCCCTTTTAACCCCATAAAACCCCCAAAGCCCTGAACCCTGACCCATCCCTTCATAACTACCCCTTCCGCCCCATTGCCTCCGCTGGGCAGTCGGCATTGTATTTTGATTGTAGCTCTTTTGCTATTTCAGCTTCAGCTCCGCTCTTATTTCACAGCTGCATATTTTATTAAATTTGTTTCCTTTTTTTCTCGTTTCTTTCTCTGGGACAGCAAAGATAAACGCATTTTGTATATGTGCGGGCGTTATTTAAATAAAAAATGTTTTAATTCCATTTTAATTTCCATATTTCTATTCGTTTGCTTAAAAAAATGTTTTCTTTGCTGATTTGAAAGTTTTGGACCATGGGGTATGGGTGGGAAGGAAGTCCTTCCTAAGAACCTCCCCTCTGAATGACAAAAAAAAAAAAAAATGTGAAAATAAATCGAAGGAGGGAAGAAGAAGGACCTCCACCTCCCACCTGAGCGAGGTTGCCCTGCAGCTGTTTATTTGTCAGACTCTAAATGATTTTTAATAGCGCAATTGAAAGAGTCGCCAAGTCGACGCAACTCAAGTCACAGCCGGGGGCGAAAAAATGCAGGAGAACAGAGCTCGATTTTGGGGATAAGGATGACACTTTGGAATACCCATTATCTCTTAGAGATTAGAGGAAAAATAACAATATCTTAATTAAAAATTTATTGCTTGAGTAGCGGGTATTTATAGTTAAGACATTGGCTTGAGGAGCTTCCAGTTAATGGATATCCTTTGTCGATACAACTCAATTAAAAAGGCTAGCTCCCTCGGCACTCGCCTGCCACTCGCCTTCGCCTTCGCCTTCTGCTGTTTGCCCTTGAATATGAAATGGAAAACTCAATGGCTCTGGCAAACAAGCCAGCAAACAAACAACACAAGCCAGTTCTACAGAGGGGTGGCTACTGGAGGCAGGAGGAACCCCAGAGGCGGAGGAAGCAACAACAGCAGACAGGACACACCTCAGGGTTGTCAGGTAGCCCCGTCGTTGTCGTCGCCACCGACATTGTAGTTGTCGTTGTCGGTGTCGGTGTCGTTGTCGTTGTCGTTTGTCGCTGTTCGCATTGTTTTTGGCTCCAAGTGGCTGACTTCTTAAAGGACCTTCCATCCTCCCCCCATTTCAGCTTCAGATCCAGCTCCAGCTCCAGCCCAATCGAGCTCAGTCATGAGCTTAAAATGCTTCCAGCTAAAAAGACATAACACCTCGCCCTGCCCCCTACCTTCCTTCCCAGCCAAGAGACATCGATAAGATGAAGCTCCAGGGATAACGAAGGGATGTTCAAAAAAAATAAATATATAATCGAAACAGCGATGCCTTCACACTGTTTGCAGTGCCGACACTTCGTCTCGATTATTTATTATTAACAGAGATACTTAACGCTCTATTGGGGCGTTCGTTTCTCAATCGCCTTAAAGGTGGGTCTTTAAGTGGTTTTTATCAATACTTTAAGAAGAAATTGTTGGGAAAATAATAATACACTTTTCATCAAGTTTTGAGGCAGGTTAAAGGGGAATTAACTGGCAATTCTCTCAGGGTGTAGCTTTTAAAAATCGGTTTAAAAATGGGAAAGATATAGACTTCCTTGTGGGTTATATGCGTTGTAACAGAAGGTTCACGAGAAAATTTGATAGAAAATTCTGAAAATTTTCCTTGAAAAGGCTTAAACGCAGATTGAAAGAAAATCGATCTGCGATTCTTTTAAGCTATGCCTTTCAAGCATCGGATACAAATTGACTGAAATATGAACTTTGACGTGCGGCATATGGGCACCCACACTTTTTAGATTTTTGGAGGGCTCCCATGGCAAAAATTTTGAAAAAAATTGAAAATGTATTCCGTGAAAAGATTTAAACGCAGATTGAAAGGAAATCGATCAACAATTCTTAAAAGGTATCCTTTTTCAGGATCGGATCAGAAATGACTGAGATATGGGCTTCGAAGTGGGGCATATGGGCGGTACCCACACTTTTCGGATTTTTGGAAGGGGTCCCATGGCAAAAATTGAGACAAAATTGAAAATGTATTCCGTGAAGAGATTTAAACGCAGATTGAAAGGAAATCGATCAACAATTCTTAAAAGGTATCCTTTTTCAGGATCGGATCAGAAATGGCTGAGATATGGGCTTCGAAGTGGGGCATATGGGCGGTACCCACACTTTACGGATTTTTGGAAGGGGTCCACGGCAAAAATTGAGAAAAAATTGAAAATGTATTCCGTGAAGAGATTTAAACGCAGATTGAAAGGAAATTGATCTACAATTCCTAAAAGGTATCCCTTTTAAGAATCGGATCAGAAATGGCTGAGATATGGGCTTCGAAGTGGGGCATATGGGCGGTACCCACACTTTTCGGATTTTTGGAAGGGGTCCCATGGCAAAAATTGAGAAAAAATTGAAAATGTATTCCGTGAAAAGATTTAAACGCAGATTGAAAGGAAATCGATCAACAATTCCTAAAAGGTATCCCTTTCCAGGATCGGATCAGAAATGGCTGAGATATGGGCTTCGAAGTGGGGCATATGGGCGGTACCCACACTTTTCGGATTTTTGGAAGGGGTACCATGGCAAAAATTGAGAAAAAATTGGAAATGTATTCCGTGAAGAGATTTAAACGCAGATTGAAAGGAACTTGATCTACAAATCCTAAAAGGTATCCCTTTTCAGGATCGGATCAGAAATGACTGAGATATGGGCTTCGAAGTGGGGCATATGGGCGGTACCCACTCTTTTCGGATTTTTGGAAGGGGTCCCATGGCAAAAATTGAGACAAAATTGGAAATGTATTCCGTGAAGAGATTTAAACGCAGATTGAAAGGAAATCGATCAACAATTCTTAAAAGGTATCCTTTTTCAGGATCGGATCAGAAATGGCTGAGATATGGGCTTCGAAGTGGGGCATATGGGCGGTACCCACACTTTACGGATTTTTGGAAGGGGTCCATGGCAAAAATTGAGAAAAAATTGAAAATGTATTCCGTGAAGAGATTTAAACGCAGATTGAAAGGAAATTGATCTACAATTCCTAAAAGGTATCCCTTTTAAGAATCGGATCAGAAATGGCTGAGATATGGGCTTCGAAGTGGGGCATATGGGCGGTACCCACACTTTTCGGATTTTTGGAAGGGGTCCCATGGCAAAAATTGAGAAAAAATTGAAAATGTATTCCGTGAAAAGATTTAAACGCAGATTGAAAGGAAATCGATCAACAATTCTTAAAAGGTATCTTTTTTCAGGATGGGATCAAAAATGGCTGAGATATGGGCTTCGAAGTGGGGCATATGGGCGGTACCCACACTTTTCGGATTTTTGGAAGGGGTCCCATGGCAAAAATTGAGAAAAAATTGGAAATGTATTCCGTGAAGAGATTTAAACGCAGATTGAAAGGAAATTGATCTACAACTCCTAAAAGGTATCCCTTTTAAGAATCGGATCAGAAATGGCTGAGATATGGGCTTCGAAGTGGGGCATATGGGCGGTACCCACACTTTTCGGATTTTTGGAAGGGGTCCCATGGGAAAAATTAAGAAAAAATTGAAAATGTATTCCGTGAAAAGGTTTAAACGCAGATTGAAAGGAAATTGATCCACAATTCTTAAAAGGTATCGCTTTTCAGGATCGGATCAGAAATGGCTGAGATATGGACTTTGAAGATGGATTTTGTGGGTTGTACTCATAGTTCCCCCATTCCTCCTGATAGAAAATAGAACCTCCCATAGAAAAAACTCTAAAGAATAGACCTTGAGAAGATTTTAATGCAAACTTATGGAAAATAGATCCACAATCCTTTAAAAGTAGTCCTCTCAAAAATCAGTCGCAAATAGCTAAAGATGTAAGCCTCCTACTAGGTCCTTTGAGTAGCACCCTACTAGATTCCTAGTACTTAGCTTCCAAAAGAGTTTATATTACTTTGTGTCATTAAACCTCTGATTCCTGATTGACTTGGCTCTGGCCTGAATGATATCTGTATTCTGATACTTATCGAGGCCTTGAAGTGTGTTCTCTGCTGAGGGATTGGTCTAAGCCGAGTCTCAGTGAGAGTCTTATCAATTTTGCATTTTGGTGCGTTGCGGAGCACTTAGTCATCGCTTTCCCGTTCGGTAAACAGACATACGCGAACATTTTGCCACCATTTGGAGCATTTTCATACCATTTTCATACCATTTCCATCCATCCGCGGGCACTTTTCCGCACTCTAATGAGCTTTGATGAGCGATGTGCGGAGTGGAAGGAGGCGATGTGATTGGAAGGACGGGCCTACCCGTCGGATGAGTGATGAATTTCGATTGATTGTGCTGTGCATATTTTGGGGGGAGGGGTGGATGGGCGGGTATGAAAATTAAATCTACGCGTAAACAGCGGAGATACAAAAAAATAAAAAAAAAAAATTACCAAACAAAACAAGGACGACTGGAAATTGACATTCGGGATTAAGACGCATCGCGACAATCAGCACAAATGAAATTTACTTTCGTCCCATTTATCGGCTAGACAAAGACAACAATAATGATATACTCCATCTCTCTCTTGTGTTGGTGGAGCAGATGGCTTGATTGATTGATGGATGATTGGCAAGCTTGATTGATGTCTCGGCCCAGGCGCTATTTGATTGACAAGTCGCGTGGCTCAAAGGTATCTAAGTTAGAATCGAAGACTACCATCTACTACTATCTATGGCCTATTGGAAGTCTGTTGTCTAGACGAATAAGCCTGGCTAACATACCAGAAGGGGTATTAGATGGTAGGTAGCCAAGTGCTTCGGCAAAAGCCAAACAAATAAGTCTACAGTCTACAGCCTCGTAAGCCACGGCGACAAACAGACTTGGCTGTGGCAAAGAGGCAGGCTTAGAGGCCTCGGCACGTGAGAAGGCGGCAAGTTGGCAGCTAACGGGGCCAGTTAGCCCCGGTAACTGGCATCTGATATGTCTGCCCAAGACATTGGCCATTTGAGTCTGAACGAAATCGGATACTAAGCAGAGGAGTTTAAGACATGAAGGGAGGCTGGGTTTTATGGTAACTATCAGGTGGCCAGGAAAAGCTCAAATTGTTGACAATTTGGTGGAGTAAGGGGTCTGTTTTCTTCAAGTATTTATTGGTTAGGGTGTGAGTGATCTAGAGGTTAGTGTGACCAGATGATTCATAGGCTAGAAAAAGATTTGAAAAAGAGTCTGATGATAATATCTAAGAAACAGTTGAAGGGCAGGGCTAAGAAGCCTCAAATTGTTAACAATTTGGAGACTATGAAGTCTTCTTTACAAGCTTTTTTCATTAGTAAGTGAGTGAGTAAGTGTGACCAGGCTTGAAAGAAAGTACAGAAAATACTGACAAAGCTTGAAAGAAAGAAGGACTAACTAAAGGACAGTGGGTGGGCAAACGGACAGGGCCAAGAAGCCTATAATTTGTTGGTAATTTAGAGACTATAGAGTGTCCTTTTTTATAAAGATTTAAAAGTGTGACCAGATGCATATGTTGAATAAAAATACTAGAAAAAAAGACAATCAAGACTAGCTGAGGGACAAACGGACAAAGATCCTGTATACGTCAGGAACTTAGAGACTTAAGAGTCTTATTTCCAAAGTTTTCATTAAATAGTTTGTGTTAAGATGTTAAAATTAGTGCGACCAGATGATTATAAACAATAAAAATACTAGAAAGAAGGAACAAAAAGCCCTACTAACGGACAGTTGGCGGACAAACGGACAGGACTCTAGGCCTAGGACTCTAGAAACCCGCAACTTATTCACATTCTGAGGCTTGTATTTATAAATTCTCCTTGAAAGAGCCTCCGGCCCAGGTTATTAGCCATCACATTATATTATTTTTCTGCCAATTGATCTGCTAAGCTGCCTTTTCTAACCCCACTCCGTTCGAATTCCGTTCCAAGTCGGATTTAAGAAGCTCGCATGCAAAACCGATGGAGGAGATCAATTATTTTTTAGTATCTCTGCTGTGGACCGACTCGGCTGATAAGGGAAGTCGCAATTTTCGCAGCAGGGCGATTAAATGAGCGATTTGCTTCGCCAACTGACTCTAAGGATATGGCTACAGGATATGGGAGAGTGGGAGTGGGAGTGGGAGTGGGAATGGAATGAAAGGACTTCTTGCCAAATCCGGCGAATAATCGCATTACAAGACCATAGTCGGGGACAGAGAGAAGACACTCGCAGATAAACTCGCTGTGCCGGCGGTTGTTTGTGGCAAAGACAAACACAATCTCACATCGAATAGGGATGAAGAATAAAGAATAAAAAATAAAATAAAAATAAAAATAAAAATAAAATGGGAAAATAAATAATAAAAATGGTGGAAAGGCAGCTGGGCAAACAGCAAAAAAAAAGAGAAAAAAATACGATGCGATAGGGCGGGTAGCTAAAGGGCTCTGGCAATTACCACATGAAGTCCTTCGTCCTTCGTCCTTCTGGCTTTCCTCGGACTTTATCTGGCCCTCCTCCTCCTCCTCCTCCTCCACCTCCACCACCCTCCGCCTGTAATGACAGGCAAAGTGTTAAAAAAATGCTTTAAAGCGCTGTCACAACGCCGACCGCCGACAAAGAAAAGGCGGCCCGACCCGTCCTGCCACCAGGACACTAACAAAGCCAATCCCCGGAATGTTTTGGGCCAAAAAGCAAAACCGATGACAACTCGTAAAGGACATTCCCCCATTTATGGTAGTAGGTAGGAGTATGTGTTCGTATTAGTGAGTCTTTGGAGATTGGAACACTTGTTAAGTCATACGCTCGATTCGGTTGTAACAAGCCACAGGCCCAGGACTCCAGGACTCCAGGACTACTCCAGGACCTCCACTTTCTCCTTCTCCTGCCTTGCCCCATTGCGTTTCAAGTGTTAATTTGAGATCCCAGTGGCATAACCATACACACACACACACCCACACCCACACACACTCATGTAGATGGGATGTGTGGGCTTCCATTGTTGGAATTGGCAAAGAAAAGAAAAGAAAAGCTTGAGAGCTGAAAAGAAAAAGAAAACTCAAGTCGAGTGGTTCCTTTTTGGCTCAAATGCTGCTGTCGCTTGGCTTCATCCTAGTCCTGGCAAAGGACTTTCAAGTGGGCCAGGACAGGACAGGCAGGACAGGACAGGCCAGTAGAGTGTCCATTGAAGTATAGTTTAAAAGCCTCCACTGAACTCCAATCGTAATTGGGTAATACAATCTATTGAAGTTATTGGAAAGCAAAGTTTCTAGGCCTTGTTTTTCACAAATTTTAACTAAAAGAGTGTTTAAAGAGAAGGCTCTTCACTTTAGCCCAAAAAAGTATGCTACAAAAACTCACTTAACCCAAGTACCTACTATCAATATCATAAAATAATTGCTTTTTAATCGTTTCAATCAATCAAATAAATGCCACAACATACGCTCTTTTTTTAATCTTTTTTTTTAAGAGCAACATCCGAGCGAAAGCTTTAAAAATCTTCTGTGGAATTCATCGCTCCGGGTGACAGACCAATCCCGTAATGAGCCCTCCGTGAAAATCCCAGTCGAGCTTTTCTCGTCAGATTAACCGATTTAAGGGCTATGCCGAGTTAAGTTTTGAATGTCATTGTCACTTGGGAGTACCTGGAAATCATCATCTCACCCACCGGGCCCACCTGGCCCATCCACCTCAGTCACTCAAGCACATTGGCATCCGTTTTTGGTGTCGCAGTCTCATGACAAACGTTTGTCAACATTCTTTAAATTGAATTTCAATGGATTTTCATCGCCCTTTCGCTGTCAACGAAAGCAAACAATGGGGGGGGGTTTGGGGGGTAAGGATGGAGGTATGGGGTGGAAAGGTCACGGGCCATAAGGGTTAAACTCACTCCCTGTTCTCAACTCCTTGCCAGCCTGACATCCGAGCCGGCAAACAAAAAAGATCTCACGCACATCCAGGCCAACTTACAAGTGGGAGGTGAAGGTGCCTCATCCTTTTGGAGGATTTCTTAGAAAACCGTTTTATAAAATACACTGAGAGAAGGGTTTTTTGGGTTTATTTGAAAAAGATATAATAGCTTAAGTTAGTGTCTTCAAGTGCTTCTCTCTTAAGCAGGCTATATAATCCGGCATTTGACTCTGATCGGGTCAGCAGGTGGGCTTTTCTAGACTTGTTTTTGTTTTTTTTTAGCCTTTTTTTGTTGTTGTTTTTGGTTTTATTGTTGTTCTTGTTGTTGTTGTTGTTTTTGGTGGCCCGCAATATTGTTTTGTTTAATGGAATACACTTTGAAGTGCATTAGCGCGTAATTGATTGAATTGAAGTTCCAGTTCCAGTTTCAGTTCCAGTTTCAGCGCCAAAAGCACGCATTCCCCACAAATACATCTATGTATGTGTGGGTTTACAAACACACACGCACACACACACACTCTTAAAAACACACACACACATAAACATTTTTAAAACAAGAATGGAGGGCTGTAGTAGAGTTTATCGACTATATGATACCCGGTACTGTACTTCTACTTCTCTGCAATAGAGGGTTTTTTTTGTTTGATTCTTAAAAGAAAAGTTTTCAAGAAAAAAGATTCTAAAAACCTGTACTACAAAGTTGTTATAAGAATTTAGATATTAAATCTTATAGCAGTAGGTTTATAGCTATACTTTATATAGAATTAGACGGACACACGGACAGACGGACAGATGGACAAAGTTTGAGAGTCTCTTCGAAAGACGGATATTGCTATTGATGTTGATTAAGAAAATATGTTTGTAACTTATGGGTTCATATAGATATAGATAGACTGAAAGATGGACTATCTAGATAGAAGATAGACAAACGGACAGGCGGACAAGCGGACAGAGGGACAAGCGGACAGACGGACAAGGCCTTTGATGCTGATTAAGAATATATGTTTAAAATATATTTTAAGGGAACTTATAGACAGATTGACGGAAGGATAGACTGAATTATGGATAGGCAGACAAAAGGATAGAAGGAAAGGTGTCTAGACGGACAACAGGACAAGCGGACAGACGGACAAGCGGACAAGCGGACATAGCCACTGATGCTGATCACTTTTATGGTGTCTGATATGATTCCTTCCTTCTTTCTGTTGCATCCCTTGGCCGGAATTCAGTATACCCCAGTACTACGAGTACCAGGTATAACAACACACACACACACCCTCTCACACACACACACAGATATAGAATAAAAGTCACGGGGCAGCCATTTTCGTTTATGGCGCATTTTGTATGTGAGTCGCATGGAAAAGCAGCTCGGTTAGCGACCAAAGTGGAACTGCCATGGAATTTAAATTATGTGAGCCGGCCAGTGAAGGAGCAGAATGGGGGCAGAATGGGCAAAGAAGGAATATCGGCAACAAAGCGTTAACATTAAACGCCGTTTGCTGCTGTTTCTGGGGCTATTTTTGTTAAAAAAAAAAAACAAAAAATAGAAAAAACAAATCGTCAAAGGGAGGAGGAGGAGCAATCCACCCACCCACATTCCCCTTAAGAGTCAGCCTTGACATCTGGGCATTAGCATTGAACTGTGACAACTTTGTAATTTATGCGAAATTTTTAAATAACATGAACTGGAACTGGAACTGGAGCGGGATGGGAACTGGAGCCCACAAATCAATCATTTAGTTAGTGTCAAGAATGGGAAATATTTTTTGATGGAAGTCCGAATTGGGATTATCAATCGAATTAGATTTGATTTGAAAATGGAAGGCACTTTAAGCGGAAACTTAATCTCAACAACATCAGAGAAGCACTGGCCCTTTAAAAATGAAAACCAAAATAGCAAAAGTTTGCTTTATTTTTTTTTTTTTTCAATAAATAAAGAAAATGTGAAATCAGAAATCAGAAAATCGCCTCAAATTGGCCACATATTCGGACAAACAGTGAGGTGGATTGCTTAAGTAATTAAATGCTCGAGTTATGTGCTCTGGAGAGTAAAGAGACCATGTTTGTTTATATATCCACTTTGGCAAAAGTCAAAGTTTTTATATAAAAATCTGAAAATGAGAAGGAGAAAAATAAATAAATCAACTTGATAACAATTTCTCTGGCACTCTGGGCAGAGAGATTGAAAATCGATCGATGTGGTTGGTTGATGGAGTGGCGAGAGGAAGGACATTCAGGACATCAAAACTGAATATTTAAGTTTCATCATATTTCCAGGAAGCTATCTTTAGTTAATAGAGAGAGAGTGGCGATGATCCTGGAAGGAAACTCAATTAAAAATCCATTCATAAGGCTCGGGTTGAAGTGGAAAAATTATGAAAAATGTGTATGAGTTTGGCGGAAAAGTGGCTCTGGCTCAGGCTCAGGCTCGGGCCAAAAGCAAATATAGTCATAAAGCTTGACAGCCCGAAAGCCGAAAGCCGGAAAGCTGGAAAGCTGGAAGCTGAAAACCGGGCTAACAAACGACCGCAAGGGGGGCGTGGCAACATGAACGGATTACTCGAACATATGGTCGATGACATTATTTATAACCGAGCAGATTGCCAAAGCATCTGCCATATGGCCTGCCGAAGGATATCAAGGACGCGGGACAGCTCCTCGAACAGGATAAGCGAATGCAAAGTTGATAATAATTAGATTGATTACAAGCAGGATGCCAATTAGGGTTTCAGAGAAGGATTATTCGTGAAGGGATTGACCGGAGAAGGACAAATTTTGGGATTTATGATTAAGTATTTAAAGTATTTATGGATTTTAAGGATATATTTTTAATAGTTTTAGTCGAAATAACGGGTATTATATAGTTTTTCTACCTACTTGTATTTAAATTGAATTTATTTCGCCCCAAAACTTTTTTTTTTGATATCAAGAGCCTTCGTCACTGCCATTTTATAGTGACAAGAGTTATATTATATTTGAAATTGTTAAGAGAAGTATTTTATTTAATTTATTAGCAGGATTTTCGTATCTTCCAAGTCATTTTTCTACACTTTACTGCTTTAACTTTTTTTAAGTGCTACATGGTTCTTTCGTCACTGGTATTTTACTTAGTCAAGGTGTTTTTAAGTTGGATATTATTCATAACTATTATTCTAGTATCTGCCATAGGATCTTCCAAGTCAAGTTTCTCTACTTGAGCCTTTAAGTTGAATAATTATTAAACCTAAAGCTCTAAGAAAATAATTATTGGCTCTTTCGTCACCGCTATTTTACCTTTTTAATGAGTACTTTAATTTAATATTAATAATAAAAGAAATATTGTCTTTTAAGAGTTCTTTGGTCCAAACGAAGTCGTATTTCTTCACTTCAGCGCTAACTTGAATAATTATTAAAATTAAAGCTTCCAGAAAAAGCTACTTGGCTCATTCGTCACTAGTATTTTGCCCCATTAATGGGTTTCTTAGTTGAAAATTATCAGTAGCAGTATCGGGTATTAGTATTAGTCCTTTCTTTCCTCGTCTCAGCCCCTTTTTCTCAACTTTAAACAAACTTGAGCCTATACTTGAATAATTATTAAAATTAAAGCTGGCAGAAACTACTTGCTACTTGGCTCTTTCGTCACCAGTATTAGTATTGGGCATCAGTATCTGTTCTTTCCATTGCCTTCCCAGTCCCTTGGCCCAACTTTAAACAAACTTGAGCCTCCACTTGAATAATTCAAATTAAAGCTGGAAGAACATGGCAGCATGGCTTTCGAATAAAAAAGGCGCCTTTTTGCCGTCGCCTGATGGAATGACCTCCGGCTGAAATTGCAGTGGCATTCCAGGGTGTGACTGACACCAGCAGGAGGCGGTGGAGGAGGTGGAGGCGTGGCCAGGAGTAGGCTGGAAGGGGCAGGCAGGCGCCGTGGCAAGTGATGCGTGCGGTAAGCGCCACCATCCTGGCCACTTTTGTTGCAATGTCCGCTGTCTGTGATGGCGTTTTGGTTTTTTTTTTCCCATTTTTTTTTTGTGTTTTTTTTTTTTTTTATGCAAAAAGTGTGTGGGTGTCGTTGCCAGCAGGACATCAGCAGGCTTCAGACATCCTGAGGCCTGGACGGCCTGCAAATCATTTTAATGCGGTTACACACCGGCAGTAAAAAGGCCAGAATCCTGGCCCAGGATCTCCACCCCCCTACCCCCCAACAACCGCATCATGTAAATAAAAATTATGAAAAGTTGTCGCGGCAGCGCGTGGCAAAATTCCACATAAGTATGCATTTAAAAATAATTTATGGGAAACGAGGAAGGAATGAATCAGCGGAGGATTCCATAGTAGAGTTCGGCTTCAGCATCGGCTACGGCTACGGCTTCGGCTTCGGTTCGGTTACCAGAGCCTTTAAATGGACACACACACATACACACAGGGACAGTAAACAGGACGAGAAGGACGAGCAGGACGAGACAGGGGGCAGTTGAGGACAAAGTGCGCTTAATGAGGCTCAACGCAGCAACATGCCGCAAAATGTTGAATGGAAGAGCAGAAGCAGAAGGAGATGCCGTGGGCTTCGCCTTCGTCCCTCAGTCCTTTCGTCCTTTCGTCCTGTTTTTGGACGCAGGACGTGCTTTTTTTTTAAAACACAATGCGTTGCATCTACCA
>JAJJHT010004648.1:3454210-3474567 GCA_021223865.1 Drosophila pandora | reverse complement strand
TAATTTAATAAAAAATATATATAAAATTTAAGAAATTACTTAAAAAGTCTAATAAACTAAAAACCTAATTCATTTTTTATTCAAAAATTCAAAAAATAAAATAAATTTCGAAGAGAAAACTTTTTTTTTCAAAGAATTGCGAGTGTGTGGCTGTTAAGTGGGCGTTGGGGGCGTGGTGCGAGAAGGTCCTGAGGGGGCAGAGAGGCCTTTTCCGCCCGACCACGACGGCATATTGTTGCTGGCCACAGTTCAGTTCAGTTCAGTTCAGTTATGTTCATGGAAATTTAAAAATATTAACATAAATTTTTACAATGAGGCAACAATTTCTGCCAGGCAGGCAGGCAGGCAGGCAGGTCCTGGCTGTTCGTCCTGCTGGCAGTCAGTGGAGGGAGGAAAGTGACAGCGTAGGCGTGGCAGCGTCTTCTATATGGGGAAGTCCTGGTGTTAAATATTTTGTAATAAGCGCAATAAACCAAAGACGAAACAAGCTACAGATTTATTCCAAAGGATAGCAAATTGGGCTGGCCAGGAGGGAGAGGGAAGAGGGCAGAGAGGGGGAGCGACAGTATAGGTATACCCAAAAGGACACCACCCTCTTTATCCTTTATCCTGGCCCCGTTGCGCCAGACTGCCTGATAATGGTTCAATTATTTTTCCGCCCTATTTAACTGCAAGTAAAACGGACAGAACCGGGCAGGGGGGCCAGGATGGGCAGGACATGGCCACTCCCCCCCCCGCACAATACAATGGGCAGCCAACCTCAACGCTCCCGGATATGTTGGACAATTTTCCGGCCATAGACGAGAGGAGACGTGCAACACATTTGGTCGCCGTGCTTGCCACCCCGCCGTGCCACCCCGTCTCGGACCCTTGTCGGCTTCTCCAACCGCAAAAATTTGTCACACGTCATATGGCCACGCCCCAGTTTTGAGGGCAACGCCCCACCTACACCCACACACCCATACACCCACTCTACCAACCATAGTGTGCCTGCCGAGCGGAACAAAAGCTCTTTATATGCGGCATTGTCAGCTCGTTAAATGCGAAAGGGAATCGCCAACGTTTGTTTGCCACATTTGCCCCAAAGGTCCGCTATTTTTTTCGTTTTTTTTCTCATCCTTTTTTTTTTGGTCACAGGACCAAGGGTTCAAGGTGTGACCCCAGCCAGGAAGTCCGTAATTGACCTTTCCGATATCCAAAATATTAGCTATTTAAATGGTTTTTGCTTTAAAAATATTATTTATATGAATTCGAAGATGATTTCTTAATGAATCTTTAGTGAATCCCCAATGAATTCCTTGGTGAATCATTACTAAATTCCTTGCAGACTTCCTGTTGCCTTCCTAGGTGAATGTTCACCTTGTTATTTTTTTCTAGAACTCCCTCTGGCCTAGCCACTTGACCAAAAAAAGTCTGTGAAACGTCAGCGGCAGGGACTTGAACCAATTTCCAAAATATTAATGATGTTGATGGGCAATTGAAGGCGTCGACCGTGGACCAGGACACTCACCGTAGCTCCTGTAGCTCCTGTAGCTCCTTTGGCGCCTTCTCTCCTCGCTGCTTGGAAGGCGAATGACCCACTTCGTTTGCAAATGATTTTGGAACGCCTAGGCATTTAACATTAATTAACATTAATATAGCCGTTTTGCAGCTACAGTGGGTGAGTGGGCATTCCTATGTCCTGAGTCCTGAGACCTGCGTCCTGAGTCCTTCGTCCTTCCTCCTTCCTCCTTCATCCTGTGCCTTTCCTGCCCATGCCAGACCAGGTCCAAGCACTTTAATAACTCAGTTAAACAGCTTATGGGCAATTTAAGGGCCGCAAAGTGTTGCCCCACGCCATGCCACGCCCAGATCCTGCCGCCCAGATCCTGCCCCCCCCCCCNTGTGTGCACTTTTTTTGAAATTCTTCTTCGACGGATACCGAAATTTAATTTCCTTTGTAGCATTTTTATTGCTATTTATTATTATGATTATTATGTAGCACTATAGACATTTTGTCGGACTCTTACTGGGCCACGACCTCTGGTTCCGCCTCGTGTTTACAGGACCAAGGACTAAGGACTAAGGACTAAGGACTAAGGACTATGGAGTATGGAGTATAGAGTAGGGGCCATGCCGTTATGATGGCCATAAATTTGTTTGCTCGCCCGGCTCATTGTGGCCCACAGTATCGATGGCAATGGCCATGTCGATGGCGAGAAGGGTTCGATATGCTAACAACAATATTTGTGCAAATTGTTTGAATCCCCCCTAGACCCCCTGCCCTCTGCGGCTCTGCCTCCTGCCCGGACGGATCCTGGAAAATTGTTGCTCCGGCACCGGCTGATTATGCTTTTTGGGTGTTGAATGTCCAAACTGGCTTGTAAAAACTATAAAATTTCATGATTTATTCGAGTTTTCTTTTTTTCTTTTTTTGAATTAAAGTTCTTACATTAAAGGATAATGAATCATATCCTTGGAGGGGGATGGAGGCTCTATTTGAAACCTAATTTCTTGAGAAACAAACACTAAATATTCCATCAGACAAGGACACTTTTTATGAAATGTCCTGGGCGGAGCACATGCTCTCTTCTATTTGCACAAATTTATAGGATTTTGGCAAGGATTTGGTCGGAACCAGGACCCTTTGCCTTCGGCTTCTAAGCCCAACGCGTGATTGCGGGTCTTTTTCTCTTTTTTTTTTATTTCTAAGGTCTAAGGAGACCTCAGCTGAACATCATAAGGACTCGGAGCTCATCTTTATCCTTGGGTCTCAGACCTCATTCCATTTTTTGTCCGACTAGGCCGCCGGCACTCGAAATTAAACGACAAGACGTTCGCATATGAATATTCACGGGAGGTCGCAGCTTGAGCCGTCTCATAATTTCATCTCTCCCTCATCCCTGTGTCTGTTATCCTTTTTTCCAGGCCTTCTCGCAAGGACAACCCGACCAGGACCCAACCAAAACAAACCAAATAGAGGGCGAAAGTAAAGCCGCAAGAGTGACGGGCTCAGACGGGTAAGTTTCTGGCCTAAAAAAAAATAAAAATAAAAATAAAAATATAAATGAAATCCCAACTGGGAGCGGCTGCGACTGCGGCTCGATAATGAAGTTGAATGTGTTGACAAGTTTATTTTCTTAATTTTTGCCCGGCACGCCATTTTTGAGTTTCCGCCATCTCCGCTCCCTAAAGAGGCCTTCGGGAGCGGCCCCGGCTCCGGCCTGGGTTCCAGTTCCCATTTCCCATTTCCCCTGGGGGCGGCGTGGTGGCAGGCCCGACACGGGCGCGGCCGCGTCCTTCGCTGACAGGCTTCTTATATCACAATATGATGAGTCGTTGATAAATACGAAATGGAACAAATAGCTGAAAGGATAAGCGAGGAGGGCCACCACCAGGTTGCGTTTGCCCCACTACTTGGTCCTTGAACTTGTTTATTGACAGGGGCGCTGCCAAATACTGTACGGCTGGTAGGTAGAATCAATCAGGGAGAAGGCTTTGTAGACTTAGCCTCGTAGAACTTAAAGGAATCAGTTTTTTGAGATCCAAAACAAGTCTTAAAACGTATTGATTGATTAGGTCGCTGCCACATACTGTACGGCTGAAGGGGTTGTATGAAAGAAGGCTTATAGACTTGTGGAAATTCAAGCTTTAACATCCAAAACAAGTCTTCAAACCTATTTATTGACTGGGACGCTGCCTCATACTGTACGGCAGTATCGCAGAGAGGCATTGTCTTTATTAAAGAATGGTTCTATTAAAGAAGGCCTATAGACTCTTAGAACTCTCTTAGAAATCATCTCTTTAAGTTTTAAAACTATTCTTTAAACGTATTTATTTATAGGACACTGCCACACAGTGTACGGCACTACAGACTCATAGACCCATAGACTTATAGACCCTTAAAACTCTAATCTTTAACTATTTAAGACCAAAAACAACTCTTCAAACCTATTTATTGACTGGGACGCTGCCTCATACTGTACGGCACTATCACAGAGAAGCCTTGTAGACTCCTAGAACCTAAAAGAATCAGTTGGAGAGTCTATAACCCATGCCTTTGAAGCCCTTCTAGTCCCCCAACCTTATCGGACTAGCTGAAAGTCCTCTGGGCCACCGAAATGCGAGAAACTCCCTCTCATCTTTTGGCTTTTGTGGAGCCAATTAGAGCGCTTTGACGCCGCCTCGGGTCACTTTGCGTGCCATTTGCTTATTTTGCTTTATGCATTTCATTTCCCAAATTGCGGTCATAATTTCGTAGCTCACGGGTCGGCCTTTATGGTTGGGAGCTCACGGAGGGCAACCACTACCACCATCCAGCGGTCTTGGCGTTTGTCAAAGTCAAACAAATTGAAATGCTCTCGCCCTTTCGCTGGAAACAAAAAAGGGTCCATTGGGGGTTTTCACAAACAAACAAAAAAAATAAAAGAGCCCAATGCCATGCCATGTAATCGTACATTTATTTCAACCTACAATTATAGGTAAGTCGGTAGAGTATTCAATGGACGACTGGGGCAATGGACGAGAGCCAGATTTGACTTTTTCGTTTCGTCTGTTTGTGAAAGTAATAAAATAATTATTAATTATGAACTGGCATAAGCCGGTGGCGGCGTGTGTAAATATTTAATTTAAGAATTATGAGCAATGACCTGGCAATGGGCCTCAAACATGTTCGTTTATCGATTCAGTAGATGGTGATAGAGGGGGATAAAGGGAGCCATCGTATGAATATCACGTATACGCCAGAGTGTACTGGACCTCTAAGGGACACAAAACAGTAGGTGGCCAGTAGAGAAGCAAGAGTGAAGTAACTTAGGCATCCAGGGGCGCATTAAGTACATTATGCACTTTGAGTTCCTTGTTCCTGTCATCTAGGTTTTTGGTCCTTTTGGTCCTTTAGTCCTTGCTCCTAATATATGCAGTTTCTGGCAGTTAGAAATTGGCAGTTTGAGCCCCAGCCCCCACCCTTTAACTTTGTTCAACGGAAACGGAAATAATTTGTCATTTTATTTCTATTTTATGATTATTTTTTTTTTTTTTATTCCATCCAGAGCTTAACAAGAAGACACCGATTTGAGGGGGGAGGGGGAGTGTGAGGAGTGTCTACACATACATTAGCATTAGTTTTCTTTTTTATTTTTTGGTTTTTTTGTGTTTTTTGGGCCACGCTAACGTACTTCCGTCAGCCGTCAAGTGCGAGGATGGCTTGGAGGGCAGAGGGCATTGGACGTCGGACGACGACTTGCGTTTCAAATGCCACAAATTGTTGCATGCTTGTGGGCCTGCCTGGAGTGCCAAGTGGCATGCACTATGGAACTGTATAGAGTTTAAGGGGATTGTGACAAAAAAATTATGAAGAGTACCGGGTATCATATACCAAGAGGACTTAGGAGATCTTCGACTTAGGTTTTCTTTCTTTTTTTATTAAATTTAATAATAAAAAGTATTCTTGAGTTATAATTGCTTCTTTGAATGTCAAAAGATTAAATTACTTGTCTTTGATTTCTTTTAGATTGACCTTTGACCCTTGACCTTTGATCCTGTGACCTCTTTGGTACAATTATTTTTGTGGAAAATGATAACCTCTTGAGACAAAGTTTTATTTTTCGGCCACTGTACCTCCTCCAACTGCCACTTGTCTGACATGGCCCGTATCTTTGCCAGTTCCGGTTTGTCTTTTAGCTACTGCCCCCTGTCCCTGCCTCTGCTTATGCCCCTGCCACGCCCACTCTCCACTCTCCAGTGCCCTCTGACCCTGCCATTTCTCATGGCATATCGCTTACTTGCGCATACTTAGTGGCCAGCCGCCAGTCGCCTTGTTGTTCCTGTCACATTCCCTCCACACACATATATATGTATATATATAATTTTTTTGCTTTCGTCCTGTCGTCCTGTCTGCTCCCCTTCCCTTGGTCCTGCCACTCGTCGTCCTTGTTTGTTGGCTTGTTCAACAATCTCGTGCGTAATTTTCAAAGGATATATGTGTATGTGTGTTTGGTCCTTTATTTATGGGATCGCTTAGGCTGTGAGTTTCAGGACTCAGGTTTAGAGGTTTCTGGTTTAGTTTTTCGCATCCCAGTTGCGATTCTGGCAATTCTGTGGCTGACCACTGATACAGTGATTTTTTATGCGATGATTAATTAACTCGAACGAGTCCTGGCTGCAGAGAGAGAGAGAGAGTCCTGGCTACAGACCATAAATATTTAGGCCAGGTGGCTTCACTTTTCGAGTGCTGTTATTTCCACTCGACCACCTTTCCAGTTGAGAATAAAATTTAAAAAACAAAAATCCTTAAAATAAAATGAATAAAAAATGGAATAAAAAAAGAGAGAAGAGAGAAGGAAAGAAAGAAAGAAAGTACATAACGAAGAGCAAAGCAAATTACTCTTAATGAGTTGGAAAATGCAAACAAAGCTCAACTTCTAACCAAAGTGGTCTAGTGTTCTGAATAAAAAATGAACGTCCTTCTGCTCCTACCTCCTCCTCCTGCTCCTGACCAGGCGGCAGGATACGCGGCCTAAACGGCCAGGATATCACAATACAAAACGAGAGCAGAAAAGGAATCAAATTAATGCAAACAGTTGAGTGAAAACTATGAGCCGCCTTTGCCTTTGAATTGTTAGCATTATATTTGAATGATATTACCACAAAAGGAGGAGCGAGTTCAACGAGGTCCTTGCTTGGACACCTGGCGAATCAATGTCAGGATACTACGGCATAAAAAAAAATGCAAATCTCAGAGAAGGAGAAGGAGGCGACAGCAGAGTCCTTCATAATAGATGGCTCTTCATTTCCGCTTCAGAATGTGTCAGGATTCTGTATAAGCAGAGGCTTAGTTTCAAGGATCTAGGATCTAGGATACACAGGATCTACATCCTGTAGGTTTAAAATGGGCAAGTTTTGAAAAAGAATACTCTTCTGTTATGGAAGTTTTGTTTTCAAAATGGCCAGTCATGCTGTTTTGGCCAGGACTCGGTTCATGAGTTGGCAGGACCCTATGGCAGAGGCAACATGCTCGAGTCCTTTTATCAAAAAAACACAAAAACAGAAGAAAAAAAACAACAAAAATCACACTCTAACGCACACATGCAGACACAGGACTCGGGAACAGGACACAGGACTACAGGACTCTATGACACTGGACTCTGGGCTGGGGCACTGGCACTGGGGCAATAGGATGGCAACAGCTGCGGCTGCCATAGTTGAAAGCACTTAATTATGTGCGAACATTTTGTGTAGCATACTTCAAGGACACCCCAGACACACAGGACATGCCATCAGAGAGAGAGGCAGAGTGAGAGAGACACAGATTCAAGTCATTTATAATCGCCAGTGTTTATGGCCTGCCACGCCTCCCGAACCACTGCCACAGTCCACAAATTGTGGCAAGGTCACACGCCTCTAGGCCCCTCCCCCTTTTCGCGGCCACCGGGCATGGATATCAAGGACACTGCCTTGGTCACCCGCCGCCTTATCAGTCAACAGATATCCGATTGCTTTTTGGCCAAAATCTGGCCACCGAGTAATTATTCCACCTGGCTAACATCCTTACAGGACACTCGCATGTAAGGATATTCCAAAAAGGATATTAGAGATTTGGGGACTCTATTCTGGTTGTCAAGAGTCTCTCTTTTTTTTTGTTCCTCTTTTGGAGACTAGGTCCTTGAGTGGCAGGACTCAGGACTCATATCCTTAAGCCACTACTGCCCGCCAAAAACTGTCAAGTCCTCCCAGCAGTCGTCTCTGTTTATAAACATTTTTATTTGCACATTTGTTTTATGGGTTATTTGCCTTCCTAAAGGATGATGCACTTGGTCCTGGCACTGGTCCTGGTCCTGCTACCCCCTGCCTCGACAAGGTCCTTGCCTCTGCGAGATCATAATGATTGATGAGCTGGGATATTATAGTTATTTCAACTCCTATTCCTTAGCTCCTTTTTCTCTCAAACTCCCGAGGAGTGTTACTTCTTTTAGATCCTAATATACCCCATCAGGATAACAGGGTATCTGCCCGAAAAACAAATGGCAGAGGGGCGGTGGCAGTGAGTGGACTCTGCCCCACGCCATGCCGATGATTGCCAGAGTGCTTTATTCGATTTTTGGAGTCCAGGACTCTGGCAGGACGCTGGCAGGACTCTGGCAGGACTCTGTTGTTTTGCTTTAATTTGCAATGGCGTGCTAAATCGTTCATCATAAATGTCAAGAGATTTTCAGCGCGGATTATGGGGCATGCAACACAAACAGGCTACAGGGCCACTGCACTGGTTACTGGGTTATGTGGCAGTGTGGCAGTGTGGTTGTATGTGGCATTAAGTGAATTTAGCCAGGATAACAAAAAACAACAAAAAAAAAAAGGAAGAAAATCAACAAAAATTCCATAAAAGAGATGACAAGGCAGCTGCGAACTTTGGCGCAGTTTTTTTTTTGTTGCAAAGTATCTATAGACTTGTAGATACTATTACATTTAACCTTTTTACTTGTTGCTCCTGCTAGGAGGACAAGGACTCGAGAGTCCTGGGAAAGGGATTAGAGCCTGTCATGGTCCTCTCCCCAGCCGAGAGACAGCTGAGGCATTCTTCCGTCCGGCATTCTTTTCGGTTGTTCGGTTGTTGATGTTGACCCCGGCATGTTTGACAATTTCCACTTCCAAGCTGCTCCGCCGCCACTCCCTGGTAGTGGTCCTGCTCCCTGGCTTTGAGATACTCCTCCCCGATCTGCTGACACTCCAAACATGCTTGGAAAAATCAAAATATCCAACTTGGGCTTGGTCTGAAATACAAAAAACAAAGCTCTGGAAGAGGGATTGGAATGGAAATGGTTAGAAATGGGAGTAGATGGATAGAGGAATGTAAAGATACAACATATCTAAAGGAATAGAAGGAGAGATACAAGATAGATTCATTTCAACCCAAAGTCCTTTCACTTCTAATAACTTCTTAGGGGATTATGATGGAGGGATGGATATGGAGATGGTCAGTAGATAGATAGGAGTAGATAGATATAGGGATGTATCTATAGGGTTAGAGGGAGAGATACAATAGGCAGATAGAAGATAAATAGATAGTTCAAGACTGTCTAAGAGGGCAGGACTCTGTCTCTTATCCTTAACTCTTGATCCAAACTACTTTCAACTTTTAATATCTTCTGAAGAGGGACTGCTAGGGGGTAGAAGGAGACATACTATAAAGAGATAGAAGAGATCAAGATAGATATGGAGATGGATAGGAACAGGAATAGATGGATGTATATATTATATGTAGATAGAAAGATACAATGTATCTAAAGGTGGCAGAAGTCTCGCCTTCTCTCTTTTCCTACAACAGACAGATAGAGAGATAGTTCTCTTCTAATTTCACTCCAAAATTCTTCTAACTTCTGACATTATAACTTATTAAGATATTATATTTCTTAATAATAGATCCCATGATAGAGGGATGTATATAGATAGAGAGATATATAGGTAGTGGAATGTATAGATGCAGATAGAAAGATACAATTTGTTTATAGGGTTAGAAGGAAGGAGAAGATAGATCGAAAATAGTTAGAAGATAGAATAGATAGATAGATGAAGAGCCTTTTTCTTCCAATTTCACTCCAAACCTCTTCTAAATTCTTGAGGGATTGGATTATAAAAGGAGTTAAGATAGAGGGATAACTGTAAAGATGGATAGAAACAGGAGGAGAAGGATAGAGGGATGCATATAAAGAAAAAGATACAAAAGATACATAAAAGAGATAGTTTAGAGATAGAAGATACTGTCTAATAAGACCTCTCACCTTCTCTTCAAATTTCACTCCAAACTTCTTCCAACTTCTTAAATTATAATTATTTTTTGTTTAAAAAGAAGGGGTTTCCTACAATATTTAATAATATTTATCCAGAAACTCCCGCAAGCCCACAAGTCTGTTCAAGTCTGAGCTGGAACCATCTTGCCACTTCCTCGGCCAGCCTTGCCACCTTGTTGCAAAGGTCGTGCGTGATATTTGAGTCCTTTGGCAGCTTTGGCGTCTGATTCTCTATATATATATATATTTTTTTGTATTTTTTTGGGCCTCGTGTGCCCTTCGCTGTAATTCAACTAATAAAATATTTACGATTCCCGGTTCGGGGACCCGCACAAGGCGTCAGTAGTGGTAACAAAGCGACACACAGGCCGGCAGGACGATGATGGCAGGACGAAAAAAATAAAGAAAAAAAAGGGAGAAAGAGAAGGTGAACCCCCCACCCCCCCAAACGTTAAACAATCGACGCATTCGTGTTTATTTTTACTTTCAATTTTTTTTCTGGTCCCCTCATTTTTGTTTATTCATTTTTATAGTATAGGGCGTAGGGCTCGGGATAGAGGCCTCAAAGGACATGAAAGGATATTTTTTACTTTTTTATTTTTATTTTTAAAATAATTGCAATTTTCCAACAGAAAATGAAAAGAGAGAGTAAGAAAATGTGAGAGAGAATTAGAAGAGAGAGAAGTAATTTTCTCTTTAAATTAATATTAATTAATTCATAATATTAATTTGAATTTTTAATTTAAATTTTTATTTGTGTATTTTAAACATTCTCCTTGCATTCTCCTTACAGATACAGTTACCTTCCGCTTTCCTAATTCTTACATTTTTTTCTCTTTTTTCTCCTTTTTTTTTTTTTTTGTTTACCCACGGCCATTTAATAATTATCAACGCATTAGTGGGCGTTGCTCTCTCTCTCCCTCTTACTCTCCCCACTCTCCACTCCCCACTCACCTTTCACCTCGCCTCGACCTTTTTTCCGCTTTCTCCCCAACTAACACCTTCGCTGATTCTGCTCCCCAGGTCGCCAGCCTCAGGAAATGCTCTTGCCGCTTAATTATTCACGTTTTGGCTTGTAATTTCCCGAATGAATGCGGAAAACAGAAAAAGAGAGAGGGGAGAGAGTAGGATGGTGGGGGTGGTGCGGTGGCCAGACACTTGTTGGCCGCCACTGCCGCTGCCGCCGATGTGGTTAGGCGGCGATTAAAGAAGGAAGCTGCCGGAGGCGAGGCACCAGCCGCCAGCATATTTAATTAAATTCTAAAGTTTAGAATCTAAACTCAGCACAAAATGCAATCGAGAGAATGAGAGAGAGGAGGAGAGAGCAGGTTAGAGAGAAGAAAGACAGATAAGAAGATGAAGACAATCAGAGAAAACTCACCAAAGGGCAAATATGCGGGGAGTATGAGTTTGTGTCTGTGCATGTCTGTACATGTTTGTGCTTGCTCCTTTTGTCCTTTTTTTGTTTTTTTTTTTACCTTTCAACATTTTCTTTCTCCCCTTTCCCACTCTCTCTATCACCACTCTCTTTCTCCCTTCTTGCTGTTTAACATTCTGAACGCCTGAAATTATGCAGCGAAATATTCAACAAACATTTTCACTTCATTTCGCGGGCATCGTTAGCAGCTGCCACGCCCACCCACCGCTCTCTACCACCCCCATCACCACCGCCTCCATTGTGCTGCAACTGATTTTAATTACATTTAATGCAAGACACTTTTTTTCCATCCGCCTTTGGGCGCCACCTGCTGACTACAAATTTTTATTAATGTTAAACGCTAGTTATGCCTCCGCCCCAGTGCCACGCCCTCCGCCCAGTGGCATGCCTCCCTCTGTGCCGGTGACACTACAGTGTTTCTCTCTTTTTTTTTTTTTGCTTTGCATATTCATGTTTGTTCTTGTCTCATCAGGAAAAATACAACTAACGGGGAATGAGAGAAGCAGAGAGAGAGAGAGAGGCGTGGTAATTGGCAAGTAAAGTTTAACTGTAAAGTTGTAAACAGCTGCAGTGGAACTTGGCAGTTAGTTCATTTCCCCCGAAAGTATGCAACATTGATTGAAACAATTAAAGTAATCCCTAATCGACAGGACAAGTTTATCCTTGCCAGTAGTTAGTTAAAACTCATCTCGAGGGAACTTGCCCAAAAAAGGGGAGTACAAATTTCAGACACTGAAAAAAATAATATTGTATATAATATAAATAGGATTATAAGTTTTATGGTATACAAGGCGTATACTTAATATTTTATTTTATATTTTTGTTTTCAACTTATTCCAGTGTTGGTAATGCATTTATTTTATTTTCCAGTGTTGGTAAATGCATTCAGTTTGCTTTCATTTTGTGGCGGACGTTCATATATAAAATTAATAGGATAATAAGTTTTAAGGAGTACAAGGCGTATACTTAATATATTATTTTATAATTTTTATTTACATAAATTTAAATCTTTAAAAAATATTTGTATATTTGAACTCTATTACTGTTCATTTTATTTTCCAGTGTTGGTAAATGCGTTCAGTTTGCTTTCATTTTGTGGCGGCCCGACCGTTCATTACATTGATTTCCAACATTGATTCCGTGGGAAGTCCCATCCCCATCCCCATTCCTGTCCCCTGTCCCTTTTGTACATTATTTTTGCGCCATTTTTGTCCATTTAATGGCATTTGCAGATGGCCGCTTTTCGCCAAAAATTATTGCCGCCAATGAGCGGACACATTCGCTGTGGAATGCAGAATGTGGAATTTAATGCAGAATAATGATGCGCCGGGGCCAATTTTCAATTTGATTTGCATGATCCTGATGTAAATGGGGTTACCAGAGGGGGATGAAGTAACAGTTATTCCGATTCTGATTCTGATTCCGATTCGGATTCCAGGTTTCTGTTTGGAAGTTGAAAGTTGGCAGTCATTACTGGCCCTACTGAATGGATGCTGAAAACTGGCTTTCATTTGCTTTTATTTATTGAAATTTTCATGTGTGTGTGTGTGTGTGTGTGTTGTATGTGTGTGTGTGTGTGTGTGTGTTGGGGTGTGTGCTTAACCGAGTTGCGGATTAATGATGTTGTCAGGCGAACTAATGTGCATTCCAAAAACCAGCAATCTCCTCCATCCTCCCATCCACCCTTCTGTGCCTCATTTTGTTGCAATTAAAGCGCGTGCCAAGCTCCAAATGCCACCGATGGCTGCCGCTGCCGCTGCCGCTGACAAGAGGCAAGATATATACATAGGTGAATAAGAGGGGGGGTACTGTACTGTTGCATGTTGCGTGTTGCGACAGTCCCCACCCTCCACTGCCCCACCGTCCCACACAGTCGTATGTGCGTGATTGGAAATGAGTTCGAATTAAATCGCGGGCGGCAATTAAATGAAATGAAATTTTCCTCCTCAAAAGTCGTCCATGGAGGAGTTGGAGGGGCGGGGCAGGGCAGGGCAGGGATCGGAATTGTGCACCGAAAGGCGGAGATAAACTGAAATCAATGACACAACTACACCGTTATTTATTTAAATTCGAGTGTGGTTCGAGGGGGAGTGTGTGTGTGTGGGGGGGAGGGTGTCCTTAATAAAGGAGGTGTTCTGCCCGAAAGGACAACTGAAAAAAGCGGTTATTTCCCCAAAATTGTCCACAGTCACTACAAGAAAATGTGTTTTAAAACAAGAATATACTAAAAAATACTAGGTTTTACAAGTTAAGACAGGTTGAGACAAGTAAAAACAAGCTTAAATATGTTCAAACTTGTTAAAATCTTATTTAAAAATAAAATAAAAACTTTTTCGAGGGATAAAAATAAGTTTAAAATCAAATATATACTGAAAATACTAGTTTTTTACAGGTTAAGACATGTTGAGACAAGTCTAGGCAAGTCTAAAATATACCAAGTCTAAAATATACCAATAATACCAATTTTTACAAGTTAAGACAAATCTAGACAGCTCAAACATGCTTAAATGTGCTCAATCATGTTCAATTCTTGTTAAAAATGCAAATAAATACTATATCAGGGGAAGAAAAGTATTTCAAAACAAACATATCCAAAAAAATACTAGTTTTACAAGATCAGACATGTTAAGACAAGTCTAGACAAGTTCTGACATGCTCAAACATGTGAAAGTATTTAAAAAAATTAAAATAAAACTATTTTGGAAGAGAAAATGTGTTTTAAAACACTAAAATACTAAATATACAATTTTTTACAAGTCTAGACAAGTTCAAACAAGCTTAAACATGTTCAAAAATGTCAAATTCTATTTTTTAAATCAAATAAAAAACCAAAGTATACTAAATATACCAGTTTTTACTACTCAAGACAAGTCTAGACAGGCTTAAACATGTTCAAACCTGTTAAATTCTTGTTAAAAATAAAAATCCAAACTATTTCTTTTAGTCTACAAATAATTATCCCTCAACCCTTTGGTTTCCCAGTGTCGGTTGGTGTTCAGGATAAGCGTGGCAGGATAAAGGCTTCGTGATAAAGGGTGCTGGGGGGGGAAAGGAGTCTGTGGGTGGAGAGGGTGGTCTCTCCCCCCTGCACCCCCGAGGAGGTTGGTGGCGGCGCTATCGTCGATTGCTTTTGTTTTCGCGCTGCTCTTGCCACCGCCACCGTGTTACGGCGTTGCCGTAGTTATTGGTATCTGGTTGCCGTGTTAATCTGCTTCCTTCCGCCATATTGGCGCGGCATATTTACGTTTGCCACTGCCACTGCCAGTCTGCCACTCTGCCACTGCCACTGCGGCAGTCTCTCTGCCTCGGTCGACGCAACAGCTGGCGCTGATAAGTGCAGCAGCCATGACATCGCGAACGCAGTACCCCACCCCTCCCCCCCTAACAACAACAACAACCAATGTGCTGACAACAACAAAATCAACAAACAACCAGGCAACATTTTTTTTTTTTTTGTTTTTATCCTTGCCAGGAGGGGGAGTCAAGGAGCCAAGGACTCGCTTATCCTGCGAGTCAGAGTCAGAGCCGAGCTGTTTAATTAAACATTAGGCTGGCAGGTTGCAGGTTGATTGCCAGCGAGCGTACACCACGGCGTATGAGCGATGTGGAATGCCAGCAGTTGTGGTTCGAACTTCGAACTTCAATATCTGCTGGTAGGAAAAAAAAAACCACTGATTAAGTCATTCCTTGTAAAATAGTTTAAAGTCCTTCGACATCATAATTGTGTTTTAATTTAAAGAGAGGTCCTTCGAAGAGGTCCTTCGAAGAGGTCCTTAATTTGGAGAGTAATAGGATGGGAAATCTCATTTCTCGGGCAACTAAAACCGCTGCCAGGCTAACCAAATTAGTCGCAGCTCATCAATTTCCGTCATTAACTTGAAGAAGGATACCTCCATACTAGGGGGGGTTAGGGGGGGTGGTTAGGCGGTGTCATGACCTAAGAGATTGGATAATTTTGAGATACTGATGCCTTTGGCATTATGACATGAGTACATATATGACCGTAGGCACTTGGTCTTGATATCGATGCATTATTCATGCGGCGCGGCATGGGGTTTTGCGCTTTTCATTGTTGTTGTTAATGCCACAAAATGTATACACACACACACACCCCCCACACCCCCCACACACACACACTCATATAGACAGAAGTGTGCGTGCGGTGTCTGCGCTTAATTACATTTCAAAGGTTATTATGTAATTAACCTCGGTTCTTGGTTCTCAGTTCGCTCCTACTTGGAGCTGCCAGCTTCCTCCTAGCTTCGTTTTTGGTCCTTCGAGCCTGTCACTTCTTATTTTATCATTTTTTTCTTCTATATAGATGCCTAATTTCTGTTCTTAGACCAAAATTCCAATTCCAATTCTAGACGAATCCTTTAACGAAGCATCCTTGGCCCGTCCTGGCCCTCTCCTCTCATTACAATCAACTTATATACCTTAATTAATGTTCATGTTCTTGGGTTTTCCTTTCATTTTTATGTGTTTTTTTGGTATGACGCCCTTGTCTGGCATTCTTGTGTTTTATTTTCTTGGCACGCGTCAAAATTCGGGTTTTAAATATTTCTTAACATGAACATCTTCCGCTGGGCTTTCTTCTCCAATTCTCCTGCCATCGTAATTTTCCATTTTAATTTGTTCATATTCTTCTTGTTGTTTCCTCGTTTGGTGCTGTAAAATTTTTCAAATGTTCTTCACATAAATGCGGCATATTTTTGCCACCCCGACATGCCACCCTGCCTGCCACAAGCTGCTGCACAACAAAAAGAGTCAAGGCCATCTAAGGCCCTACCAAGCTTAATGTTTGGCGCAAAATGAAAATTGCGTTTTAATAGTAACAAGAACAAGAATAATATCAGCAGCCTGTTAAGGGTTCTGTCAGAAAAAAATTCAAAAAAAAAGAAAATCATATGTGAGGTCCTTTATGAAGGACCTCCAGATGTTGCTACTACCTGAGTTAAACATTTTATTATGTTTTTTTCCGTTTTTTTTTTAGGAGAAAAGTGTCAAGAATTTATTTTTAAATTTACTGCCTACCTGGCGTATACTTGATATTCTCTTCTTAGCGATAGAGTATCACGTATCCGCACTGTTGACAACTTTCAGTTAATTTTTGACGCAGTTTTCGTCGCCAGGAAGAAGGGAAAGGGAATGGCTATTAAATTAACACAAATGTCTAGTCTGGGGCCCCAAAAAGCCAGTTGCAAGGACGACAAGGACCAAACACTGGTACGTTCGCATACTCGCATACTAATGCAAAACTGTTGTTTGTCTGGTTTGCTTGGTTGGTCCTTCGTCCTTAGTGCTCCTGCTGCTACTGCTACTGCTACTGCTGCTCCTGCCAATGAACGCATTAGAAGCCAAAAGTCGACAACAACAATAACAGCGTTAACTACTTAACAGGCACATGTAATACACACTCGCATACACTCTCACAGTGAGACCCACTTACATATTACATTGACATTTTTTCACGGGCCAAGGGGCAAGGGGGGGTGGTGCCAGGGGGGATAGGGGGCATTAACCCAATAAGAGCTTTGTTTATTTTTGACCAAGCCCCTCTCTCCCCCTTCTCAGACTGCAGAGTGATTAAAGTTGTCCTCGTTGCCCTAAAAAGTAGGCAATAATTTTTGAACTAGAGTGGAACTAGGGAGCTTTTCACTCATTACGCATGCCACATGTGGCATTTATTTCAGACCAGTTTGCAGTTGCTACTATTGACAAATAAGGATTAAGGACTATCAAGGACATGCCATACTTAGTACTTCCTATATACTTTTCTAATTATTCAAATAATAAAATTAATAATAGGAAAAAGTTTTCTCCGATTATTGATTAGAAAGAAGGACTCATTAAATTTCGTTTGGAATTGCCAGTTAATGAAGTTAAATCATTAGGAGAGTGTCCTCCTTTGTCCTTATGCCTCGTCCTGCTAACGATGTCGATGAAAAATAATATTTGGTACGAGAGTGTGTTGCCTTGGTGTCCTCCATTGTTGTCTTTGGCGACCATTAATGTTTGAAGTTTACTTTTCCCCAACACACACTATGACACACACTAACACACACACACACACATAGAAAGTCAGAAGGACATAATGTCCGTTTGCAGGACTATGATAATGTTTGGCTGCGATGTCGGGCCCACCTTTGCTTTGAGTTTATTATTCGCAGCACACTTATAATGATATCAGCATATAAAAAGCGTGTTATTTGCCAACTTAAACATAAGCATATCAGCTCGGTATCCTTCAGAGTCCTGCATCCTGCATCCTGCTTATAAATACCAGACCAGACCGAGGCGCACTACTGCTGTTGTTGTTTGTCAAACGTTGTTAGCAGTGGCCAAAGTCGGTTCCATCTCTCTCTCCATCTCTTGGTCCTTGCCACAGGATACAGGACTAGCTTCAGCTCAGCAGAGCTCCACGGCTTCTGTTGCAGCTACTGTGGAATCAGCAACTGTGGCAACGTCAACAAGCAGCGTGAAATATTCACAAGCACGCCCGGATTTGCCTAAGCGAGCCCCACAGATACAACCCCAGATAGAGAGGTAGGTGGGAGGGGCAAGGATATGTTGCAAGGATATGGATATATGCCGTGCACTCAAAAAACTATCAAAAACAGCGATGGCAAAGGCAGCGAATCCGCAAAAAGGCAATAAAATAATAAAAATGCGAATGTAGAACAGTTTTGTGTACAGGTCCTGTTAAAGGATCAGGCAATAGAGCTACAAATATACACACACAAAACATAGCTATATACAAATATTTACTAGATCCTTTCGTCCTGACGTCCTTTCGTCCTTTTGTTGTCTTTTAAAGAGTATTGGATTTCAGAAAAAAGTTTCATCAAAGATTTTTGGATATTTTTTCGTGGAAAGTGAAGGATAAAAAAAGGTGTTAAAGGATATGACTAAGGAGTATAATATTAGTCCTTTTTATAAATCATATAATAGTATAGTTATTTTAGACATTTAAGGATAAATAGTCCTTGAAATATTTTCATTCAAATTTATTCCCAAAAAAGAAGAATATTTTGAAATGCTTTCTGGCATCTCTACCGCTTAGGTGAGCTCTTTCGAAGGACTATACACCCCTCCCCCTACCCCTTTGACCCTCTTCCTCAGAGACCCACCACCCCCTTTTCCAACTCCCCTTTTCTTCTTCTATGCAACGGAGCACACGGGGCGCATGAGTAATCTAGGCTGCTTGTGCTTTGCATTTCCGCTCCTCAGCCATTCCTTTGTGCATCCTTTTTATTTACTTTTATTCCGCTAGCCCCCCCTAGACCCCCCCCCGCCCTATATGTGTGTTTTGGTATATTTTTGGTATTTATTTTTGGCATTATTATTGCATATTTTGTGTCGCCCTTCCAGCCCTTCTCTCTTCAGTCGGCAGTGTTGTTTTCTTTTCGTTCGTTTTATTTTTTTTTTTTCGCGCTTTACGTTAATGCGAAATTTATGCTTCATGCGCTTTTAGTTCGTCCTTCGTCCTGCGTCCTCTGCATCCTTTGTGTGTGTGTGTGTGTGTGTGGATTTTTGTATGGGGAAAGTATTTTCGCGCTGGCATGTTGGATAAAAATGGGAGCGCCCTCCCAGTGCAGGTGTTTTCTGGGTGGAGGGTGGAGGGTGGGGGTTACCCACATATTGATATTGACCGAAAAATATCATCACACACACACACACACACAGAGAGGCAAAAAGGACACCCACAGAGAGAGAAAAAAAATACGGTTGTTTATCCTGGAAGCAGCAAAGTAAGAGGAATAGATAAACAAATACATAAATAACAGCAAAGAAAGGAACAACTTTTCAAAGGACGCGAAAGGACGAGTCGATGCATCTTCTGGTGTTTAAGGAATTTTTTAAATGGATTTTGAAGGATACAATTATCATAATATTCAGGACTTGTAGTTTCAAACCTTATTCTTTCAGATTGAAAAGTAATTTGTGGGAAATCCTTGCAACAGGACATAAAAAGGATAAAGGGGAGAGAGAGCCTGAAAGAGAGCCTGAAAGAGGATATTAATGCATGAATAGTTTTCAGCCTCGGATCTGTCAATTAATCGTGTCCTTCATTATATTTTCTTTTTTCAACAAAAAAAAAAAACTTCGATTACTTTCTTTTCGTCTGGCATTTTCAATTTATATCCGGAGACCACTTTGAGGTGCCACCTGAAGGACTCGACCCAACCACCCAACCACCCATCACCCCATCACCCATATTCCTTTGGCGCTTAATGGCTTCCACTTGTCGTGTTTTATGCCGATTTCATTTTCATTTTGAACCGCCACGCGCCACTTTCCAGGGCCAAGTGCACAGGCTGTGTGTTGGCCACATTTGCGAACTTTTCACTCTGGGAACTGGGCTTCGACCTCTGACCTCTCACCCGCATATCCACCCACATACTGATACCCATACCCATGCCCACTTTCAAATAATCATAAAAGAACGATGCTGGAAAATTTATTAAGAAACTTGGGCACTAAAAATAGTTTCCAACTGGCTACACTACTACAGGACTACAGGATGAACAAAGGACTCTGAGGAGAGCTGAAAAATTAAAGATTAAAATACCTGAAATAACATAATGGATTCGGGGACGCTTTATGTCCGCAATACGATTAAATTGCCATGAATATGAAAGCACATCGCTCTTAGTTTTCATTTTCAATTAATTGAGCTGAAAATCGATACACAAAAAAGGATATATATATAGTATATATAGTATATGGAGTATATGGAGTATATGGAGAGAACAAATTAAGAAACAAAATATTATCCGATTAAAATAGCAATATAAATAAACCAATGAATCACTGGACGAGGCTCTATGCTGAGCTTTTTGCAATGTTTTGATTAAAACGAGGCACAAGAATGCAAATAAGAGCAAAGACTGGCCTTAAATATTGTGTTTTTTTATTACCATAACGTAATTAAGATAAATATTGAATGCCAAAGCTAATGTAGTGTGAGCCATAAAGCTTGTCAGGGGCTGGGGGGAAATTATTAAATATTTAAATCAATTATACCAGGTACTTTTGTCACAAAAATAATAAAATAGGGTCTTGGATTTATTACTACTCTTTAAAAATTAACAAGAAAACAATATTTTAATGTTTATTTCTATTAATTATTAATATCAATAAAATACAAAGAG
>JAJJHT010004648.1:3421418-3453605 GCA_021223865.1 Drosophila pandora | reverse complement strand
CTCCCACTAACTAACTCTCTCTGTCGGCATCCTTGCAGGAGCAGCAGCAGCAGCAAGGACTTTCTTTTCAAAACTCTACGGTCGGGGACTCTTCCTTTTCCTATTTCCTATTTGGGTTTTTGGCTTCAGCGGGCTGTGAAACCCTTTTAATGGCATAAACGGGTTAAGCTTTTCGGTGACGTAAATATGAAAGGCAACAACAACAACAACTATACGAAGGACAACAAGGATAACAATAACATCGGTTATGTCCAGATACCCGGAGTTGTTGGACATTGTCTGGTTCATCCGTTTCAGCTTCTCTTTAAAGCCAGAATTTCTGAATTTTTTTGGTCTACACTTCTTGGCCAAAAACCGAGTGGGTGTGTGGGTGTGTGTGTGTGGAGTGTGTGTGTGTTGGGCATTTTTCAAAATGGCAAACAAAGCGCGCGTGACAGGAAAAAACGGCCAGCAAATCGTTCACTCAGAGCCTCAGAAAAACCTAAAAATCCATTTTCAAACACACACACACATGATGCTGAGATCCTTTTTGTTTCAGAGTGTGTGTGTGAGTGTGTGTGTGTGAGAGTGTGTGTGTGTGGCAGACAGTTTGCGAGGCATTTGCTTAATTTAATTTTGCCTGCCTGAGCGGCTGCTGGTGCTTCCAGAGTACCAGCAGGATGTTTCTGCCGGGAGAGTCCTCCCTCTCTACCCCCCCCCCTCCATGGCTTTAAACTCTCTACCCATGTCCGGGGGCATTTCTCTCAGTGTAATTCCACAGACCAAAGACCCAAAAACCCCCATCTTGACTTGCAGTTTGTTTTCTTAAAATTTGCAATTAATCAACTTAACTGCAGCCTTCAGACCGACTGAGCCGCTTAAGGTCCTGTTTTTGAAGGATAGTGTGAGGCATTCAGACTCATCACAGATGGGAGATTGTGGCCGTTTTCTCTCAGTGTAGGCCTTATAATTTCCCCACTTGACGCTAAATCAGATGAAGCGAAGCGATTTCCAAAGCAATAGACGTCTCACATGCGGCGCCGATAAGCCGGAAAACACAATGGCTAGAGGGGCGTGGGGGGTAGTCTAAAAGGAAAAAGGGAAAACAGGAGCTTAAGGATACTCCCCCACTACCTACTCTCCCCCCTCCAATGGCAGAAAAGGTGACAATTGTTCATTTGTTTCGTCCTTTGTTTGTCGCCCCAGCAGATGACAGTTGGGAGGAGAGGATATTAAGAGGGGGGACTGAAGAGAGGGGAGTCCCAGCAAGGACATGGAAAATAGGATATGGAGGGGGGGGACACCTGAGCGGATAACTGCAGTTGACGGCTCCTTTCACTTTTCAAATTCATTTGTCACCAGAGCTGGCAAAGTGAAGGACTTCCCAAAGGACTTCTGCCTTACTGCTCGAGTTTATTATTAAATTTAAATATTTATTTTAACTTTAAGAATCTGAAATATTAAATATAAAGTTTAAGGAAGAGAAATCAAGTGTCATGGCAACACCTTTATTGCATTTTTATTTCCAATTCGAGTTGCAAGGAGGAGCAAGGAGCAAGGAGCTGTAGTACAAATTTCTTATGCTATTTTTGATTTGCGATTGAGTTGCCAGGGGAGAGCAAGGATGGCAAAGGATATAGAAGAAGGATAGCCAAAGGATAGCCAAAGGATGGCCAAAGGATAACCAAAGGATAGCCATGACTACACCAGGCACTTTGGCACTGTGGTCAACACAATCAGGATGCAGTCATCGCCAGTTGGCACTCCATTGCTTACCTTTGCCTTTCATTTCCGTTCTAGGTCCTTGCCACGCCTCCCTCCTTCTCTCTCTCTCTCTCCTTCCTCCTTCCTCCTTTTTCACCTTTAACCTTTCTTGGCTTTTTCCAATGCATTCTCCGACTGACATAACTCCAAATGCACTTCCTGACAGTCATTGAAAACGCAAACTGTAGATTATGCCACTGCCACAGACTCGTCCTGTCTCCCTCCCTCTCTCTCTCTCTCTCTCTCTTTCTATCTCCTGGGGCACTTGTTGTAAATCAGAAACCAAGTAAAAAAAAAAAAAAAAAACAAAAAAATTATCTAACAAAATGCATCGAAAGGACTCGAACTCGTCCGCTTGGGCCGTAAATCGTTGTGGGGGTGGAGGTGTGGCACCATCTCCCTGTCTCTCTCTCACTCTCTTGTATAAATGTGCAACATTGCAGAAAATATTTCAACATCATCCCGCCCGCCGCCCTCTCTGCCCTTTTTTCACCTGACTCGGCTCTGGTCAGTTTTTGGCAGTTGATGATAATGCGGTTGGGACTCCCTGTCTCTGTCCCTCTCCTATCTACCCCTCTCACTCCCTCGGAGGTGTGTTTATGAGCGTAACAATGACCACATTCCACTGTGTGTGTGTGATGTCCTGGAGGCAGCCACGCCCACTTTTCTTTTTTTGTTGCAACAACAAAGTTAAAGTTCTTTCGCTTTTTCTATTGACAACTGTGCGGCTTTTGTGCCAAAAAAAAGGGTGGTTATAGAGGGAGGGGGGAGGAGTGCTGGTCAAAAACTAGATTACCCCCCCCACACTCCCACACCTCCACACACAGTGGCAGGGGCAGGGGCAGGCAACATGCCGCGAGCTTTTTACGCGGTCGCCACATCTCATTGCAACTGAGAAGCTGACTGCGGCAGAGACAGAGGCTCTATAGAGGGGGGAGGATGTCCTGGGGGGAGGGGGACAAGGACTGCGAAAAAAACATTCCAACGCGCCAAGCAAACAGCCTGTGGCCATTGGCAGAAGCGCTGAACTGTTTTCTACTCAAATGCACCGTCGCAAAAGTAAAAGGACATGCCAGGACATGGGATTTTTTTCAAAAAAAAAAAACATAAAAAAAAAGCGATGAATCATGAGGATGATATATTTTTTTAAAACCAACTCTAATGTCTGTGGAAAAGTGTGACCAAAATTAGTGAAAAAAATAATAAGGAATAGTGTCCTTTTTTGCAGTGTCCTTCGCGGAGCGAGGTGGCTTGAGGTTGAACGCCGCATTAAAACAAATAAAATCAAATAAACGTTTATTGCACTGAAATGTTTACGAGGCCCGCCAACAAAAACCCAGAATCTGAAACCGAAACTGAAACCGAAACTGAAACCGAAACAATTCAAGCCACTGGGCCACTGGAAGCCGTAAAAAATCTCGCAATTTAATCAGCAGCCCACTAGCCGCATGATGGACAAATGCCTGAAAACGGAGACTTTCTGGGTTAATACGAGTAGTCCTTGGATCCTTTAGAGCACTCTCCTCTCGCCGTTTGCTCAACTGATCCCCTTTTTTATTTGTATTTTTCCCCGCTTGGCCCTTGGCTTGTTACTTTGTTAGTGGATGCCACTTCTTTGTTGCACTATCATTGTAGTTTCTAGTGGGAAAAAAAAACTAAAAAAAAGGGGGGAAGGCTTGATGAAATGATACCCGGTACTTGTAGGAGATTTGAGGTTATAAGTAATAGTATTTTGGGTAAATTGTAGAAGATATTTTGTAATATAAATCATATTATTCACATTATTCCATGACAAAATCGGATAAGGACGAGTATTGTTGGAAGATGTGATACCCGGAACTTCTAGGAGATTTGAGGTTATAAGTAATAGTATTCATTGGAAATGTTTTAGAAGATTATTCATATAATTCCATGACATAATGGAATATTTAATGGTATAAGGAAGAGGCTATATATTTGTGGCTATATTGTAGAGAATAATTCATAATTTATATGATATTATTCGAATTAGTCCATGAAAAAATGGTATTATAATGGTATAAAGTAGAGTATTTTTGGAGTATGTGATACCCGGTACTTGTGAGAGGTTTGAAGATATAAGTAATGGTATTTGGGATATATTCTAGAGAATAATTCATAATTTAAATGATATTTTTCATATTATTCCATAAAATATTCGAATAAAGAGAAGTATTTTTAAAATATATGATACACGGAACTTTTAGAAGATTCGAGGTTATAAATTATAAGTAATAGTATTTATTCTATATTGTAGAAGATATTTCATTATTGTAAACATATTTAATATCATTCCGGGGGAAACCCCTGACAAAATAGAGTGCGATTTTAACATATATGTATGTATGTCAGTATGATACCCGGTACTTGTGAGAGGCTTAATTCAATTAGTTCAATGTATTCTGTAGTTAGAAACTTATCTACATTGTAGAAAAGTGATTTAAATTGAAAAAAGAAAAAATAGATCCTTAAAAATATATTTTCGTTTGACGTGAGAGGTTAGGGACTTCACTAAAAACATTAGATAATGATATTAATATTCAAGAAATATTGTATAAAATATTGCTTATACCTTAAGTCTTATATTGAAAAAAAAAAATATCTTATTCCAATATATGATACCCTCTAGTGGTACAATTTTCGAGGCTTTCGTTACAAAAGAAACTATGAAGGGTCGACTACCCACGTAGGTGACTATAGAAGCTACTATAGAAAGCCTAAAATATGAATAAGATTTCATCAAATAATTGAAATAAAACCACAAATGACTAATCCTGATATTGGATCCCCAACAAGCCCCAAAAAACTAAAAATAAGATGTACTTTATAACTAAATAGTAACTAAAATCTCGACAAAAATGCAAATAATCAAGTCAGCCCTGGAAAAAAAGATGCCGAAAACAAAGTAGTCTGGTGTTGGGATTTTTTGGCATAAAGGGCCAGGAAAGGAGGCTCTGGGCCTATAAATACGAGGAGCTGGCACCTCAGACTTCAAATAAAACAAAAAATTCAAAAGGCAAGCAGTCTGACGCCCCAGTCGTTTTATATTCATTTTTGTAGAAGCATTTGTAACGCGCGTATCTCAACGCAAATTTATTCTCAATAAAAAAAAAGTAAAAAAAAAAATTTCGAAAATAAATTCCAAACAATTTCGGCACAAATCGAATTGAAAAATAATAAATAAAATCATGGATATTGTAAAGTTGAAGAAGATGGAGGATTCGGTACGTATTGGCGGCAAGGGCTCGGTCCGCCGTAAGCACAAGCACGTCCAGACCTCCTCGAACCTGGAGGAGAAGCGTCTGCAGGCTACACTTGGGAAGCTATCGCTCAACCAGATGCCGGGCATCCAGCAGATCAGCGTCCAGATGAAGGACGGCAACGAGATCATCGTCCCGATGCCCAAGGTCCAGGGCTCGGTGGTCAGCAATCTGTTCGTGATCACCGGGGAGTTGGTGCGTGTTCCAAGCGTTGCCAAGAAGGAGGCCGAGGCAGCTGCTGCTGCCGCCCAAGCTGCCGCCGCCGCTGCCGCCGCCCAGGCTGCCCAGACTGGGAAGACTGGACGCCAGATGCCAGGACAGGGCAAGGAGACCGGCAAGAAGGGCAAGAAGCCACGCAATCGCATTCGCTGCCGCAACAAGCGCGCCCAGATGCTGCAGCACTTGGTGGAGGCCGGAGACTCCGGAGCTCAGCCGAATGGTGGAGGTGATGATGCCCCAGCCGAATCGGAGGACCGTCAGGGTGGCGGGGACTTCGGACCCAAGGAGGCTGTCGACGATAATATCTCAACTGGCAGCCAGAACCTATCGCAGGACCTGGCCGAAGATGGCTCCAATCTCAGTGCCGACTCGGACAGGACCAATGTGCCGTCGGATAGCTCCGACATGGACCAGACCCTTGTGGGTGATGACGAGTCCCTGGCCGGGGATAGCATCTTTAGTCAGCCGGCGTCCAAGGGCAGCGATAATCTCGAAGATGGCAACGTGGCCACCGAGCTGGACTTCGAGGTGGGCGATGGCTGCGAGAATGTCTACATGAACTATGATGAGGACCACTACAACGACGACGATGAGGAGGACGCCCTGAACGTCAACTACAATAACTTCAATCACGATGACGACGAAATGAACGCCAACTATGAGCAGTACAACCACAATGCCACTCTGAACATCGACTTTAATAACTTTAATAACGATAATGACGCCGCCTCCGCTTCGAATGTCAACTACGCCGAGACACTCAACTACAATCTTGAGAACTTGAACATCAACTTTGAGAACTTGTCCCTTAATGATAATGCGTTGAATGATGATTTCGAAGCGTTTACAGATCAGATCACCCCCAGCAGCGAGAAAGAATCATTCGAGGACGAGGCCCAAAATGTCACCGAAGAAGATGTCACTGAGATCGATGTCGAAGGAGAGACGGCACCTGAAGATGGCACCCAGGAGGAGGCCGGAGAGCCCCAGACTGCCATCGAAGCCAGTTCAGAGTCAGAGTCCGGTGTTTGTCCCATTGAGAAGTGTCCCAAGGGATCACTTCCATTCGGCAAGAAGATGAAGCGTATTTTGCACCAGCAGATCACGGGCATCAAGGTGCCGAAGATCAATGGCGAGATGAGTCCAGAGGTGGCCGAGAAAGAGCCAGAAACCATGGCCAAGAACCAGAATGAGGTCCAGGCCGAGACTGAAGCCGAGATCGAGGGCAGCTCTGAGGCAGAAACCGAAGGACAAGTCGAGGCCAACGCTGAGGTCCCCAACGAGGTGGGACGCCCGAAGAACTAATCTGATTGTTAACGTATTTTTGCGGTGGCGGATCCTTTGATCATCCCGATCATCCGCCACCGCCAGCACTTTCCGACAATCTATCCTATCCCCCTTTCGGCCATTTTTAATCGAATTCTATACCTTCTACCTTCTGGTTAAATTTTCATCAAGTTTGTCTAGTTTTAATGTACAATTCGGATCGATAAGTAGCGAGACTCCCCCATTTTGATGGAAGGCGAGAGTAACTGCTGAATAAAGCCCTACTTATCGAAGTTAATTGAAGGCTGTACTTCTTTTTATTTCTCTTCTACAGATGGCTTTGCTTTCCTAAAATCGAAAGTTATCGATTTTAATCTATAACTCTTAGCCTACTACTTTAAATCTATAGCTCTACTTGGCGAGATTATATGAAGATTGTCTTCATTCAATTTTTGTGGGGGATGTATTTTCTTTTTATTTTTTATTTTTAAAAACTTTTGACAGCTTTTTTTTTGTCTAAAAAGGTCACTATGCTCTCCTGAAATCAAAAGTTATCGACTTAAGACCTTATAATCTACATATTACAATTCTATCTCTCCATCTTATCGAAGTTATATGTAGTTTTTCTTTATTAAATGGTCAAGAAGGAAGGTGGATGTATTTTTAATTGGGTTTTGCAGACTATGATAGCTTTGTTTATCAAACAAGGTAGCTGTGCTTTCCAGAAATCGAAAGTTATCGACTTTATTCCTATAAGCCTCTGGAAAAAGCACTACTTATCGAAGTCATATGAAGGTTTCTTTTATTAAATGGCTGGAGAGTGGATGTATATTCTTATTAATTTTGTTTGTCAGACTAGGAAGTCTCTGTTTCGAAAAGCTTATCGATAGTTATCGATTGAAAACCCATAAATCGCTGAAAAGAAGCTCTTCTTATGGAAGTTCTATAAAAGTTTTCTTTATTAAATGGTTTTAGGGGAGGTATTTTGTTATTATCTATTTCCTTTTAAGGGACCATGACACCTTTGTTTCTCAAACTAATCGAAAGTTATCGACTTTAAAGAACCCCCACCACTAGACAGGCCAGTGTTGCCACCTAACTCAACAATAGAAACCCCAAAACTTAATCCCCAGATTACAAATATTTTTTAAAGCCGAAATGAAAGTGGTTCTGGGGCTCAGTGCCAGTAGAGTTGAGGAAGAAAAAAATCGATAAGATTACCAGAAACAGAAATTTATTCATTTCATTTGAGAATACGAATGTTTATTTGAATAAATGGCCTATTGCCACCAGGCCAGGGCTTTCTCGGCCAAAAAGGTATTTGGTATTTGGCATTTTGGCATTTTGGCCCGACCGGCATACGAATATTTATTTGATTCTGTGACGTTTTTTTTTGTTTTTCAGCAAATTGTGTTGCTTTCGATGCCTCGGTAATCTCCGATATTCAGATATTCGGATATTGCAGATCCTTGAACGTATTAAACGCGAAATCCATACAAAATTAATTTAACAAGCGTTTAAGAGAATATGCCGGGCCTGGAGATGGGGGAGGCGGAAACTAATCTGGGCCACGAAAAATGTACGAAATTAATCTGCACATAAATTAAGCATTAAAATTTAATATATTTGTTTATGGGACCTCAAAGTGCGAGCTGGGGTAGGAGGTAGGAGGGAGTGTATGGCATGGCATGGAGGCCGGATGTGCGGAATATACGAAGCTGTAGTGGGTGTGTCCTGTAGGTAAGAGAGCGAGTGTGTGTGTGTGTGAGCTTGTATGGGTTCTTAGTGGTAATAAATAAATAGCAAAAAGGTAATAAAACAGACAGCAAAAAAGGAATAGCAAGAACTGGGCAGAAAACCTCTATAGTATAGTATTCAGAAAAAAAAAAAATAGAAGGAAGGATCAGAAACCGAGAAGGATGCCTAGAAGGCATGGTAGGGTTGGGTGGTAGGGTGGCAGGGTGGTAGGGGGCTGTGGAATCTGCCAACTGGTCGCCCATTATCGTATTAGCACATGCCACCAGTGATTATTATGAGTTCTTCCCACCCACTCGCCTTTGTTCTTTGTCTAGGCATGCGTGTATAATTAATTTTGCCACAAACTGGGCGAATAGAAGGTATTCATGATCAGCTATCAGTACTAGATAGTTCTACGTCTGTCAAAAGGGGCTTTGTAGTTCAAATATATGACTATACGATACCCGGTACTCACCCTAGAGCTCTAGACCTTAGACCCTAGAGGGCCTCTAGGCCCTTCTAAATAACAAGATAACTGTACTAGATAGTTCTGGATCTATCACAGAGGCTTTGTAGTTCCAATTATAAGTACTCGATACCCGGTACTAACCTTAGAGCCTTAGACCCTATACCCTAGACCCCCTAGCTAGGAGATAACTAGTACTAGATAGTTGTATTCTGACACAGAGACTTTGTAGGTTGAGGTATACTATACTATAAGATACCCGGTACTGACACTAGAACCCTAAGTCCTAGAGCCCCACAGCCCCAGAGCCCTAGACCCTATACCCTCCTAGCCAAGAATTATGCGAGACATTTGTCATAGAAGCACCTCTCCTTCAAACTGATACCTTATTTCAGTTGAATGATGGCTCTGCCTCTGAATGTAAGCCTGTTTTGATGACCACACTTCAGGAGGCTCGAGAATAGTTGCAATAGTTAAGAGAACTGTCACATCCATTTGATGACTATTGTCGAACATTATCTACAATAATTCATAAAAACAATATGTTTTATGCAGTTCCATCTCGTGTTTCTCAGCCAGCTGGAAGAGCCGCAAGATGGATGAAGATGAATGGGCTATAAGAACATCTCATTAGGCTGAGTGAAAAATAGTCCTTTCGAGAGAAGACCACCCAGTGTCCATGTACTCGGTTGTCACCTACTCGAGTGGTGGGCATATCCAGTGGCATTTACTTTGTGCTGTTTGTCGCCATTTCTGTTCTGCGGCCTCTAATGAAATACGCATTATTTGGCAGCCTGGCAGCCTCACAGTCTGGCTGGGGCTGAATTTAATATCTGCAGGATACAACACTCCTGATGGCTCCTGTGTCCTGTGTGTGTGTGGTCGTGGTGGTAGTAGTCGCCTGTCATCCGCAAACGATGCCATTCATTTCAAGTCACATGTGCCCATCACCGGCCCATCACCATTGATCCACTGGCCCCATGGATGAGGAGTTGGTGTAGTAGGGGTGGCTTCCCATGTATTGCGGTTCCCAGGACCCAGTTCTTAGTTCTCAGTTCCCATGTCCTTGTTCCCTGTCCCTGTCCCTGGCTTAAGTGTTTATTAATATCGACTCGTGCGAACCAGGACATGTGTTGTCCCCTAAATTGACTTTGCCGTAACTGATAAGGTCCTTCGCCTTCTCTGTCTCCCCGGTACTCTCCCCGGTAGATATTGTAAAGGCCATTTGTGATTGTTATCGTCGTATTGAAGACAACAGCTGGTCACACTGCGGCCCAAACACGTACAGACTTGTTAGGGAGGTGGGGAAAATGTCATACGAGTCCTTGAAAAGGAAGACTCCTTCCCGAGCAGATCCACCATTATGTTCCATTCTTTTCAATTCGATTTCAAGTGAGACTTTATGTTTGAGTAAAGTTCTGTCATCAGAACAAGACAACAGCTGGTCACACTAAGGCTCAAACATATACAGAAAGAGTCCTTGAACAAAAGACTCCTTCCCGAGAAGATCTACATTCTTTTCAATTCGATTTCAGTGATTTTCGGCATATATTTGAGTTAAGTTCTGTCATCAAACGGCAATTATTGCGAAGAGCGCCCTTCTCCGCGCTTCTCATCGTTGGGAGGGACCTCAAAGGAGGTCATAACGGTTCAGAACAAAAGTTCACACTGAAAGCAAAACTTTTCGCATTCTGCTCCTCAATTATTGTAATCCATTTTAAGTGCTCTTTTATCAATATTTACAATTCGATTTTTTTCAGTTTTTTTTTCGTGTTTTTTTTTTTTTGGCTTTCCAAGTTTTGTTGCCAAGACCCGCAGTTGAACTTTGTCTTTGTTTTTTGTCTTTTTGTGGAGAAGGCCTCGCGAGTCAAAGGACTCTCTAACCTGGCTGGAAAATAAAAAAAGAAAAGAAAATACTGCAGCAGGCTTTTAGGAGCCAGGGTCCTGGTAATGTCTTTATATTATTTTTGGAATTGCTTTGCTATTAAAACAAAATAAACGACGCGCCGCGCAACTTATAAATTTTGTTTTGAGAATCAAGTGAAACAAATGCAGTGGCCGAAGTGGAGGAAAAAATCTGGACCAGGACCTGGACCAGGACCTGAAAAAGAGAAGAAAGACAAACACAGAAATGGCTGGCTGGCAGGATAAAGGGGCAAGGAGCTGGGAGCCATGGGCCATAAATTTAACTTTGAGCTCACACCCCAACCCAGACAACCCAACCTCCACACACATGGAAGAAAAATTCGCACAGCATCCTTTCTTTCAAAAGCCTGTTCTTCGGTTGCGACTTTTAATTTTATTGCCAAGGACCGTCGGAGTGGAAAACACAGACGACAAATGTCCTTTTGGTGTGTGTTTGCCGGCCAATTGTCTGTTTTTTGGGGTCAGCTAATAATTGGGGGCGAACCATGGGGGATATCCTTTCGGTGGCTTCATAAATAATTGCATGCCCGCATAAGTATGCTATGGAAAATATAGTGTCCTGCCCAGAACAGCCCTGGTCCAGGACTCGAATTGATTTCCAGTTTCTTAATGAAAATGTGTCCCCGACACTAGCACACTCTCAGTGCCATTTTTCATTTTAATTTTCACATTAATTTCCAATTCAATTTCGCTGCTCATTGAGGTCCTTCCCCGCTCCATCCCGCAGGACAACTTGTCATTGATGAATGCTGGAAAAAGTTTGTATTTGATTTTTATTTATTAGGTATTTTTATTTCTAAGGATTAACTGGCGGGCAGAGCTTTTCACTTCTAAGGTTGCCTTTTAATAACTCAAAATTCCCATAATTTCGCACAGAAACTTTCCCCAAGCTGATTAGCTCAGAGAGAGAGAGGGGGGAGAGGGGGAGGGGTAAAAGGACATGTCGCCTGGCAGTGCGGTGGAGGAGTCGTGAGTCCTGCTCCTTTTTGGCTTTTGATTTGTGTGTGCGTTATGTAAATTCATTAAGCTGCCAGCCTAAGCCGCAGCGACTTAGTGCTCCCACCTGCGCCCCAGGACCAACTCCGACAGGACCTACCCCACTCCCCCCCTCTAACAAAAGCCCAAACAAACAAATTGATAGCCAGACTTGAGGGGACTCAGTCGACTTTTGCCTTGCATTCACAATGGCGTGGAAACTTTTCATTATGCATGTGCGCCAAAAACTTTGCAAACAAAGGAGGAGGAGCTGCGTCCTCCTGGAGGATGACTTCGCGGTCAGAGTGGCTCCAAGGATCAAGATCAGAGAGTGGGGGTTTTCGGGATGTGCGATGGCCAGAAACTTTTCCCAGGCGAGGCTTTTGGCATAATTAAAATGTTTATGCGTTTAATTGCAAATGAATTCGAGGCGAAAGTTGCCAGTTTTGCAATTCACACACTGGCACACACACTCCCCACACTCTCCCCCCTATTGGTGTTTCAAATACGAAATGATTTCCTTCCGGATTGGTACGGATAATTGCTTTTCCAGGTTCCAGGAGCCAGGAGCTACCATGGCTCGTTCAATCGGAAAATTGTCTTTAAAATTTAATCAACAAAACGAGTCCTTGTGTGTATTTGTATCCTGCGTTAATTTATGTCTCCACCCACTTATGACATCACAACTCTCCAGCTTCAGCCCTCACTCGAATCGGAGCCTTCTGACCACATTTTAGGATGAAGGACCAAGAGTCTCTGGGACTGAAAGGGACAAGTTAGTTGAGTGGCTGGCCGCAGAACTGCCGTCTCGGGCTATGGCATCGACATTAAACAGCTTCATTACCTGCAAATTTCTAAATCAAATACGAGGAAAAGCCACAAGCTGAGAGCTGAGAGCTGAGAGCTTCAACCAAAAATTTCAGCTCACTAACCGAAGCACAAAACAGAGTCCTTCAAAAGCGCCCCAACACCATCAACAATATTCTCAAGACTATAGAACTCAAAGGACGAGGCGGCAATTGATTAGCCAGAAGTAACAATTTGCGGGAAGACAAGGGATCCCAACATATACATACATATGAATATGTGTGTGTGTGGATGTCCTTGGACATATATATATCCTATGAACCTGACCCATCTGCCAGTGGAAAACGATGTTTGTCCCCAGATTTGCTGACAGGACGAAAATGTTGCGGTTAATGCCTGGCTGGCAGCTAGCTAGGCGATGGAGTCTTGCGGGTTAGCCGGAGATCCGGGGAAGATTAACTCGAGCCTGGCACTTTCTCAGCTGGCAGGGAAACATTGCGGTTGCCTGGGATGGCGGCAGGATTCGGGGAGGAGTCAAGAGAGCTCTACTCCTTCCAAAAGCCATTTGAGGATATGCCATCTGATTCCGCATATGTTTATCCTTACCAACAGCTTTTGGCTCATTTTTATGAGAAGCGGTTGGAAGGACTCCAAAAAGTGCACATCTGCAAGGACGTTTATTGGGGAGTAGTTCTCCCTCGATTCTCTGCTTCCTGGTCTCTTCAAATCTGGGGTTTAATGGACTCTAGGGTGCTATGTTTGTGAGTTTTGATGAGAAAACAAGTCTCTAGATTTGGGAATCGGTTAGAGAATGGCTGAGACTCCTCCACTTTCCAAAGAAAAATTTATAAAAAATATAAAAAAACATTCGCTATAGGGTTTTGATTTAGAAATAAATAGAATTAAATCACAAATCTTATAAGGTATTCCGCTTAAAAATCGGATAGATAATGACTAAGATATAGCCTTCCCTTTGGGCCATAGATGGCTTTTCAGGAGCACCTCCGTTTCTCCCAAGGGCTCTCCCCAGAAAAATTTATAAAAAACCTAAAAAATATTTTATTATCAGGTTTTAATGCAAATCAATGGAGAATCGATCAACAAATCTTTTGAGGTATTTCGCTTAAGAATCAGAGGAATAATGACCGAGATATAGCTTTCGCTTTGGGCCGTATCGTCCTTCTTAAGGATTCCTTTACATTTCAAAGAATTCTCATCAGAAAAATGGGGAACAATTTGACGAAATATTTTGTAATCAGACTTTGAAACAGATTAATGGGGAATCGATCCACAAATGTTTTAAGGTATTCCATGAGAGAATAGGACGAATATTGGCGGAGATATAGCCTTTGAGAGGGTCATAAGGCCATTCCCTATGTTTTTGAAGGGGAACCCCTGGAAATTTTCAGAAAAAATTTAAAAAATATGTTGTCTCCAGATATTGATGCAGAATGATGGGGAATTGATCCCCAAACCATTAAAAACATTCCGTTTGAGAATCGGATGAATATTGGCGGAGATATAGCCTTCCCTTTGGGCCCTGTTATGCTTCTTAGGAACACCTCCATTTTTCCAAGGCTTTCCCCGAGAAAAACTAACAAAAAATGGAAAAAATAAATAGTGACTAGCTTTAGATGCAGACTTGAAGGAAATTAACCCACGAATCTTTTAAGGTATTCCTTTTAAAAATCCCATCAAAAATGACAAAGATATAAGGCCCCCTCTGGAGTTCATACAAGAACACTAAGACCTCATCCCCAAGGACTTTGTCTTTATGGGAAATAGTCCTTCCCGAAATGAAAGCATATTAGAACGGTTTTGATTTATTAATAGTCCTTTGTCTTCAAGCCAAGTGTATAGATTCTCCTCTTCTCCCCTTGGAGCAGAAGTGGGGGTTGGAGATCCTTTTCATTTTCTGCACATAACTTCCAGTCTGTCCAGTTGCTGGTCCCGGTGGGGGGGAGATAGGAAAGTCACTAATCAGTCTCGCCGGGAGGCATTCTTCTAGTTCATTTAATGCAATTTGCTGTCATCGTCACCCAATGAACTTTCCACGCTGGCTCATTTTCCCCGCCACCCATCCCCCAACACTCGCCCCCAGACTCCTTCGCATTGTCCTGTGTCCCCAGGTGGCTGTCTAGCCCCAGACAGGGCACAGAGTCCTTGAGGACATACTGATAAGTCTCTGTTATCTCCCGACTGCAACAAGCTAAGCAACAACAATGAGCTACAGAAACAGATATTTGAATGAGTATCCCAGAGACCATAACACAATATAAAGTAGAAAGTATAAACAGGACAAGGATGAGGAGAAGGAGATGGAGAAGGACAAGGATTGGGGAAAGGACACAAACACCTGAAAAATAAAACAGAATGGAGAATAAAGCAAACGTCTTGAAATGAATTCATCCCTGGGGACTTTCTGACAGCGCCAAAAAATTTGTTTACGCATTTTTTTATGTGTGTGCGAGTGTTTTTTTTAAGGGCGTAGAGCAAAGAATAATTATATCCCTGGATGGTTCATCTGATGACACACACAAACATCCGAAAAGTTAATGAAAAGTGTCTCTCCAGCTTGACTTTTTTGCGTTTTTGTGACAAAAAATACTGTGTAAATAAAAAAGATGAGAAATAAAATATGCAAATACCATTTTGAAGTGCCTTTAATGTTCCACGTCCTTAATGACTCTGCTGCCCATGATTTCCAGCTTTCTCTTTTTTCAAGTCACCAACTAATATAGCAAATATTTGAATTATATTTCGTTTTATTTCCATTTCCAGAAGTGCAGAAGCACAGAGACACCAGAGACAAATACCAGAATACCAGGAGAGGAGAGGTCATAGCGCCAAGCCCAAGGTAAGTGTGGCGAGAATTAACACAAAAGGTAAATTTTGCCCTCGAAACTTTTGTACCCAGCCCATCCCAGCCCAGCCCAGTAGCCTCGCCAAACTGTCATGCACTTCAGCGATGCTCCAGCTAAGCCACTTAGTTCTGTTGGCCAAGACGAAGGTGCCTCTGAATGTGGGTCGAACGTGCAATACTCTTTCATAAACTTGGAACCAAACTATAAGAGCCTTCTTGCTCTAAACTCTTCCATCTATAGAAGCGTTTTCAGCCGTACAGTGTGAGGCAGCGCCCTTGGCAAAAATACCATTTTGAAGCCTAAAGTGTCAGTATCTCTTAAATGTTCTTTCATAAAGTTAAGACTAAACTATAAGAGCCTTCTTGCTCTAAACTCTTCCCATGTCTAGCAACTATTTCAGCCGTACAATGTGTGGCAGCGCCCTTGTTAAAAATACTATTTGAAGCCTAAGGCGTCAGTATCTCTTAAATGAGGGTCGTACGTGCAATACTCTTTCCCAAACTTCCATCTATAGCAGCTATAGCCGTACAGTGTGTGGCAGCGCCCTTGGCAAACATACAATTTAAAGCCTAAGGTGTCAGTATCCTTTATCCCTCCAGACAGTCACTCGGTTGAGATTCAGACGCTTAACGAGCTGCACTTTGCCTTCCTTTCCATTCAACCTGCAAGTATCCTTTCCTCCCTACTTATATCCTTCTATATGCTAAGTGAAATTTAATGCTGTGGAAAATTGTAAGATTTCTGTACTAATATTTATTTTCATATTTTTATGCTGACTGCCTGCCTGCCTGAGTGTCTGTGCCCCTGTGCCCTTGGCTGCCATAATTTAATTTGCAATTTTCCATTGCTGACCGAAATATTCGAAACACACACACCTTTTATTGCAGTGAGCTTTCCCATTTACGGATCCACATACATATATGAAATTAGTTTTTCGGTTAGCTTCTATTGTTGTGCCTGGAATTTGTGTCTGTGGGCGAAACTAAATTGCGAAATGATATTACCACAATATTATTACTAGTTTTTCATTGTTGTACAAGTGGGTGGGAGTAGAGACTTTTTGCGGGGCACGTGTAGAAGGCATAAAGTACACAAAACCGAAATGGTCAAATGATCGCGACGAGTCGCCCCCAAAAAAAAAGAGGAGAAAATAAAAGCAATTTCCAGTGGCAGTAGTGGCACTGCCATTGCTGAAAATTTAAACAAACAGTCGAACGTGTTTCGGCTAGAACTGAGTTTTTGGCCAAATTGGCTCCCTTTTGCTTGTCGATGGCTTAAAAGGGCGAGAGAGTTTTTGGGAGGCGGGGCACATGGATGGCTAATGGCCCGTGGAAACGTGCCTGACTGCGCTGATTTGATGGGATTTCCCCGGGAAATTTTCAGTCAGAATGAGCAAACATTTTTATGAGCAAGTTGCTAGGTAGCTAGGCTCTATGAGAAGCACGGAGAAGGGCTCACATAAATCAGCTGTTCGGATGCTCATTCCTGCCTCTCATGCCATTGCAACTGCCACTGCCACTGCCACTGCCACTGCCACTCTTTCAACAAGTCGGCCGTTTTTTTTTTCGAAACTGAAAATTCAATTTGGCCACTAAGAAATTTCCATTAAGGCCCGGTCCTGGTCCCTTCTCGCAGGAGGCTCATTAAGGCCATCGCAGCACCATCACTGCTGATCCCTTCCAGGACTGTGGGCTGTGGGCTGTGGGTGCATGCATTACGTATACGCCGTGTGTTCGCGATGCAATCACGCCGAAAATTTGTTTCCAAGGCGGGATTTGTAGGGGGTGGCTTCAAATGCTTCTGATTGTTCAGTCCGGGCTGTAATTTGTATTTGTATTGAGTGCATTTTTGGTTTATGTTGCAGTTGGTTATTGTAGGGTGTCCGGTGTAGGGTGTAGAGTGTAGGGTGTAGGGTGTAGGGTATAGGGCGTAGGGTGTCGAGGGAAGGGTGTAGTATGGTGTAAAATACAGTAGGGTGTAGAGTTAATAAGTTTTAGGGTGTAGGTTGAACAGCGTAGAAGAGTAGTGATTCTTAGTAAGGTGTAGGGTATAAAGCGAAGGGTGTAGGGTATAGAGCGAAGGGTGTAGAGTGTAGGGTGTAATAAGGTGTTGTGTGTAGGGTATTGTAAGGTGTAAGGTGCAGTAGGATGTTGGGATCAGTAAATTGTACTTGGGATTGGGGTGTAGGGTGTAGAGTATAGTAGAGTGTAGGATGTAGTGAGGCTTAGTAAGGTGTAGGGTATAGGGCATAGGGTATATAGTGAAAGGTGTAGGGTGTAGGTATATACAGTAGTAGGGTGTAGGGTGTTAAAGGTAAGGTGTAAAGTGTAGGGAACAGAAAGCTGAAGGATGTTGGGTGTAGGACTGTAGGGGTGTAGTAAAGTAGGGGTATAGGGTTTAATAAGTTGCAGGGTGTAGAGTGTAGTGAGCCTTAGTAAGGTGTAGGGTATAAGGCGTAGGGTATAGAGTGTAAGGTGTAGAGTATAGAGTGTAGAGTATAGAGAAGTGTAAGTTTTAGTAGAGTGTTGAGCTTAGTAAAGAGTAGGATGTAGTATGTTGTATATGTTGTGGGTGTAGTAGAGTGTAGGGTGTGGGGCATAGCAGGGTGTTGGGTGTACTGAGAATTGGGGTATAGGGTATAGCCTATGGTAAAGTGTAGGGTGTGGGGCGTAGGGTGTAGGGTGTTGTGTGTGTTCCTGAAAGCCCTGGCACTCTATTTCTCCATAGGCATGGCGGCAGCTCTATTTCGTTAGCAACCTCCCCCTCCCACACACAAAGTGTTCATTTTTTTTTTAGTTTTTAGTTAAAAATTTTTGGGAAATGCCAATTTTTGTTGCCGTTTGTGTTCTCTACCCCCTCATATAGTGCACTTCTCGTGTTCGGTTTTTGGCGAGTTTATAACGTTTTTCCCTTTTAGTTGTTGGTGTTGTTGCTCCTGTTGCTTGTTGTTGTTGTTTTTGGGTTTTTGGCAAATTGGTTTACAGGCCCCAAAAAAAGAAAGAGACAGGGCGAGCCAAAATGAAAGAGATAGCAAGAGAAGGAGGAGGAAAAACATCAACAAATACATAAAAACAACAGGCCCTCAGGCTAGAAAACTGCGTCGAACTCTATACCGGCTGTTGTTGTTGTTGATGTTGATGTTGTTGATGTTGTTGATGTGATTGCTGGCAAAATATTTATTTTCCCCTTTTTGCATCTGTTTTAGCATATTGTGATTTTCATTTCGCCCAAAACCAGACCAGACCAGACCAGGCCAGGTCCATTTTCCATTTTCCCACCTCTCACCAAACCATTGCCATCTATTTTTCCTCGTTTTCCATCGTCCTTTATCCTTTAAACTCCAGTCCCCAGTCCAATCCCCAGTCCATTGGCGAGGGAATCATTGTTAACCAAACGATTTTCGCACTTCCTACTTACAAAATGAAACACATGTCCTGCCCGGATATGAGACAACCGAAGGATACACACAATGGGAATTAAACTAAATACATAAAGACCTTAAATCTAACCGAATAAATAGTTGAAATAATTTATTTATGAAATAGAAAAAGGAATACTTGAAATATAAGCAAATAGTTTATTGAAATTTTATTTGATTTTTATTGTTTTGTGTTTTGTGAAAGAGAATCTTTCGTTTGGAAATTGTACTTGAAAGGAATGCCAGTTGAAATTCTTCAAATTCATACAATTACTTGGAATTGGAATTGGACGTGGATGGAGGAGCTGTGTATGGAGGCAGTGGGCAGTAAGCCGCAAAATAAATAAATAGATCCGAATTGTAAAAAGTCAAAAGCGAGAAATTTGCTAGAAATGTCTCTGGATCTGAATCTAAGGATTGTAGGAGGGGTAGTTGGGTGTGTGGGAAAGCTTCCAAATGACAAACATTTCAATTAAATTCCAATTTGAATAAATTTCTAGCCAACCAAAACAAACTCCACACGAAAAAAGTCAAATAAAATGAAATGAGGAGAAATGTAACAAGCAGAAAATTACATCACGACGGTCCGAAATGCCAAAAAAAAGGACATTCGCGGAAGGACCAAATACGAATAAGAATAAGAATAGAAAATGGGAATAGGAATAGGAATAGAAATAGGAATCGGAATCAGAATCGGTATCCAAAGAACAGAGAAACGCACCAAGCATCAGAAACTAATTAAGAGAATTGCAATTGACAATGAGAAGTGACAGAGACAGAAACAGAGAAAGAGAGAGGTAGAGGTCGCGGCAGGAGTCATAGTCCTGGGAGTCCTAGTTTCTATAATGAGCATTGGATCCTTTGGTTACTGCACCCGCGGGTCAGAGGCCAATTAGTTCTTTAAGGCGACTAAGGAATTATACTTTATTTTGAAATATATTTATTGGAAATTATTTAAGAGAAGTACTGGCTATCATATAGCTTTTTTTTTTCTTTAAAAACTTAACCCCATTTTTAGGCAATTATCGAATATCATATAGATTTCTTTTCTTTTTAAATTCTTAACTCTCTGTATAGAAATTTATGCTTTTAAACTTTCATAGCCTTTTCACACAATTTTGTAGATTTAATTTAATTAAAAGAATTGGCTTTGAGAAGTACCAGGTATAGTATTGCTTTCTCTTTATCTATTTTATAAAGTACCGGGTATCATACAGTGTTTTTTTTGTTTTTCTTTAAAAGTTAGACTCTATTATCAGCCAAGTACCGGGTATTAAATTTAAACTCTTTGTGTATATTTTTTTTTAAACATTTTGTTAAAAAGATTTGAGAGGAGTAGTACTAAGAATCAGTAGCGGTATTGAGAAGTACCAGGTATCGTATAGCTTTATTTTTTCTGCAAAATCTAAACTACATTTTAAGCCAAGTACCGGGTATCATATAGTTTTTTTCCCCCTTTAAATCTCAACTCTCTAAGTATCCTTTTGAATATATATTTTGTTAAAAACTTTTAATTCGGAGAAGTACCAGGTATTGTCCTTTAAATCCTTACTCCTCTGTCAGCAAAATACCAGGTATCATATAGCTTTCCTTTAAGTCTCAATTCCCGTCTTAAAAAGTCGATTCTTTTGAAAGACTCCCCAGTTTAGATAGCTGATGTACTCGAAGAAAGTCCCCGCATCCTAAATACCATTAAAGCAAATGCCGCACAGGGGTGTGAAAGTGATGGGTATAGAGTTGCCAGAAAGAGACGGGGAACCGGAGAAGACAGAGCCTCTCTATCGACCTCAATTCACGGGCTCTGGGCTCTGGGCTATGGGCTCTGGCTTGAAATGAAATTGTAATTTTATACAAATCGCAGTGGCAATCGCCGTCTGCGGAAAACTTGCGGAAAAGTGGGCGGAAAAGGGGGCGTAACTGAGGGGAGAGGGAAGGAGGAGGACAGAGGGTAGAGGGTAGCACCTTGGGTATACGTGCCTCGGCTTCATAGCACCCATGGCTCGGTTGGTTCGACTTTCTCCATGGTACGTGACAAACGAAATCTCCTATTTCCTGATTCCACCTTTAATTCTGGCCAGGCTCGGCTCTTGTTTCCTGATGACCACAATTTGTAGTCATTGAATGTGCCTTTCGAAGAACCGAAGAAGTCGACCCAGAGAGCCAGATTTCTTACAGAAGAAACGAAGAAGAAAAAATCCTTGAAAGTCAAGCCAGAACCAGAACTAGAACTAGAAACAGAAAACGAGGCACTTGTGTTGTTCACTTAAATAGTTGCAAGTTAATTAAGTTAAAATATGGCCAGGCACTTGAATGGGAGGGAGATGGAAGACACACATTCGAAAGAGAGGGGGCGAAGTGTCTATTAAATGAAAGTGCACAAGTTGGTGTTCGTGGCAACGGGGCGTATGAGTGTTGTCCTTGCCAGTTGACAAATGGCAAGGATGTATTTAAGTCTTGCTCGTTTAGAGAGACAGATTTGACTTTTTTTTCTCACATAACATGTATTATATAAAATATGTCTATCCATGTATATATAAAGTATGTATTTGAGAAATCAGAAAAGGCAAAACTTTTCATACAACTCATAAGGACTCTCAAGGATAGTCAGGTGGATGATTGACAAGCAGTTTGATTGATTAACTTTCAGTCTAGTTGGTTAGACTTTGGTTTAGTTAATTGATGGAATACTTGAGGAAGTTGCTAGGCCTCCAGAGGGTCTTCTATATTAATTAGCCATCAAGGACTTGCTTTAAAGACATATTACTACCTTTCTTTATCCTTAATATCCTTATATATCCTTAATATAAAAGTGTCAGCAATCGCGTATTGATTAAAAACCAATATTGAGCTTATGGCCTGAAAGGGAAACTTTCTCTTCCAGAAGAACGAAGGGCAAGTTGCTTCGAAACTTGAGCTTCTATCCTCCCCATAATTATTGAAATGAAACTTTCACCTCACCTGGTGGGAGAGGTGGGCATGGAGGTGGGTGGCTTGCTTTCTAATTAGTTTTTAATACATTTTGCAAACACTTTCTAAGGGGGGAGGGACAGTGTGCTCATATGATTTACAAGCCGCTTACAGGAGGATCAAACTGGATCAAAATGACTAATTAGCATAGGCGGCATGGGGCCACGAATTTAATAATTTATGTTCCATAATAGATACTAAAATATATACTAAAATATATACTATAATAGATAATTTAGTAGATACTTTATAGTAGACCTTTGCTTATTAACGCTTATTGTCCAAAAATCAAACTTTTTCCTTTTTTTTCCATTTTTATTTTTGGTTTGTTAGAAAAGCTGATAAAAACAACGTTTGGCATTTCGACAGTCGTTTGATGGTTTTGTGTATGCTTTTGCTTTTTGCTGTGGTTAGCACTTTACCCCCTAAAAAGGAGGGAGTCCCACTCCCCTACCCATCCAAAAAATTTAGTTGTTTGTTTCGAACCGCCACTGCGTGACAGCCATTTGTCTCGCCCTCGGAAGTCTCCTTCCTCGTTCCTCGTTCCTCGTTCCTCGGAATGGGAATGGGAATGAGAATCGCAATCGGAATCAAACTTGTGGCACGCCCACTTGAGTGCCTCCACCGCCACCACCCCCACTAAGGATTCTCCTCCTTGTGGCATTGAGTGCCTGACTGACGGACTGACTGACGGACTGACTGACTGACTGACAGCGAAATCATTGAAATGTCACTTGTGCTGTCACTTTTGCGGAGAGGTGGTTCAGTGGCTCAGTGGCTCAGTGGCTTGGTGGCTCAGTGGCTTGGTGGTTGAGTGGTTGAGTGGGTGGCCACGTATTCAATTTCACTCGCCGGGAAAAAGATTTCCCCGGGCCAGTCACTTAATGCCAGTTAATTGTGCCTGCCTCCAAAAAACCTCCCTCTTTTCTTTTTTTTTTTTTATTTTTAGTATAGGATTAAAATATCCTTTTTTTTGGGGGGAAAAATTGAATTGGAAATTGAGAGAAAAATGCATGCGTGTGAAAAATGCTAGCGGGATGTGCAGTTTTTTAATTGAAATGGCACTCATCATCATCTATCATACTGGTCCTGGTGTTTCCAGGACCTCTATTATTTTTTGTCAGGGGGAAACTTAATTGAATTGTCTGCCATTTTCATACAATGTGCACTTTCTGCCAGTTTTTTTCCATTACTTTCCCCTCCTCTCTAAACAATAAACAATAAACAATAAACAATAAAAAATAATAAATAAAAAATAAACAATAAGGACTAAAAAGTGTTTAGTTGAAAGCGTGGAGCGTGAATCATCGTCACCTTTTGACATCTGTCACAGTCTCCCCTTTTTTTTTCTATTTTTAGAATAGAATATTTGTTCGCAGGACCCTCGCAGGATCCTGGCTCACCTGACCAGGTCCTGGCAGGTGGGAAATATAGATTAGTTTCCCAGCACCCCATGTGGGAGAGGAGGGGAGTGATAAGTCCGGCACTCGGACACTGGAATCCCCGCTTCTGTTGCCTATGCATGCTTCGCTTTTGCATATATCCTTGGAATCCTTGGGGATCGTTTTCTTTAGTCCCAGCACCTTGGTTGCTTTATTTGCGGAATTACGCACCTGCTGCTCCCTTTTACGCTTCTTTTTTTTCTTCCTTCACTTGTCCACTAAGAGCGCACTTAAAAGCTTCTGGCTCTGGGGCTGTGGCTCCTTGGATTCCTGGTTCATGACTGCCCCTAAAAGAGCGCTGCATAATTCCTTCAGCTGTGCAGGAGCCATGCAAATGCATTACGTGTCCTGGCTAAATGTGAACTGTGTGGCAGGGCAGCAGGACAGCAGCTAGTGAAAATATTGCCTGTCAAACATATCTTTGGCTTAATTCATGCGTTGCCACCATCTCTGGGTGGTTGGGGCGGAGAGTCCTGCCAGGACGAGGTATCCTGGGTTCAATACCGCGGCATATGCGAAAGCGTGCGTGCCGAGATGGTAAACCAAAAATCGACAAACCCACACACACAGAGATACAGGACCCAGGACCTCCACAAGCCTCAGGACTCACAGTTACACCTCCATCTACACCCACATATAAGCCATTTGACGTGGCACGTGAGCCAGCTTATGAAAATCAAATTTCTATACAGAAACAAACTGGAATATGGGATATGTTTGCCGCCGCATCGAACCAACGCCCTTTCGTGATGGATAACCCCATTGAATCAAAGGGCATTCCACCTCTAGGGGTGGCCCACTTACTGAAGTGCCAGCTATTGTAAATATTTGAATATATTTCTTTAAAGAAACCTATCGAAATTATCGATTAAGTTTAGCTAAATTGCTTCAATTGATAATTATTTGGTTGTGGTTATAATTTCAAGAGTATTCTTCTGAGAAACACTATCAATGTTCGATTGTTTGCTTAGGAAAATGATTAAAATATATCGATAGCTTACGATTATTGCAATAATTAAGACTTTGAAGAGTTATGTGGTTAGATATCATTGATATTTGTTTAAGAAAATCAATATTACCTACTTAAATGCTTTAAATATTAAATATTTTTCATTAATTGGCTTCGATAGCTTCCGATATCTTTCGATTATTTCAATATTTAAGACTTTAAAGCGTTATATGATCATATTTCATTGATATTCCACTAAGAAAATCAATATTATTCACTTAAAGGCTTTAAACATTAAATAATAATGATTAAAAAGCTTCGATAACTGGCGATATTTATCGATTTAAGACTTTAAAGTGTTATATGATCATAAATCATTGATATTCCTCTAAGAAAATCAATATTATTTACTAAAACGCTTTAAATATGAAATATTGATGATGAAATATTAATAATGAGCTTCGATAGCTTCCGATATCTTTCGATTATTTCAACATTTTAGACTTTATAGTACAATATAATCATATTTAATGGAATATTTCATTATTCCTCTTAGAACACCCATTTTACTTACATTTCAAACCTTCAAAAACGATTAAATAGCTCCGATAGCTTGCAAAATCTTTTGATTATTTCGATATATTGTAGTTTTTTGAATACCATCCCTGATTTCTTAGTCCGCCACCTCGAATTACAATTTGTAGGACTTCCAGGTCGGCCATCAGTGGCGCGGGGCTGCCTTAAAGAGTTTCCCCATAGATCGTGTTCGGGATTTGTATTTATTATTCCACTTTGTGCGGGCTAAATCAAATTTGCATATAAGACATCGACTTTGGGACTCTGTCGAGCCGTCTATCCGTCTATCCGTCAAGTCGTCGAATCGTCGAACACTTCCCGGTCCCGTGTCCCAACTTGATGAAAGACCAAGAGAGCCCTGGCGCATATTATAATCAATGGGGCAAGTTAAAGTGTGTGTGAGTGTGAGTATGTGTGTGTTATGGGGAGGCGTGGTTGCTTAAGCCCCTCCCCCTTGGCAGGGGGCGCGTGTGTGTGCTCTGAATTGAGGTTTTCACTTCAAATTGGTTTGGTTTAGTTTGCTGAATGGATTTTGGTTAGCGCGCCAAGTGCTATGGTGGGGCTATGTTGCCCGCGAAGAGGTTTCAATCCCTCTCCCAGTCCTCCCCCTCAGCCTCTGGTACACTGGTACTCAGCCTCCCCCCCTTTTCGGCGCCTTTGTGCGTGTGTTTTAATCATTTGACTTGACTTGCCAAGGACTCAAGGACACCGAATGCGTTGGCAGGGAAACGGATCTCTTTTTGTGCCTCCTTCCTTCTCCTTCCAATCAGAAGGACAGGCAACAGTGTTCACTGTTCAGAGTCCTGCTGGGCAAAGTTTTCCACTACCATTTGTTGCTCTGGCTCCCGGTAACTAATATAAACATGCCCTGCCGGCCAGGAGGGCCTCGGAACCAGGAACCCCCCCATTTCTGTGAGTGTGTCGAAGTTATTCGAGTTGATTGTGGCTGGCTGGCTGTCTCTCTGTATGGGGAAGTCGGAGTAGACCGCAGAATGCGTGCACGTTATGTTAAATGATTGAAGTTTAAGCCATGGCCAAAATAAATACACCAAACCAATGCCAGAAAAGGGGAGGAGAACTGCCACAGAACTTCCCTTTAATTTAAGAGATTTTTAAAGGGGTACCGGGTATGGATAGTTATTTGTAGAAACTTTATATTCCAAGTACTTCTCTCGAGAAATAATTAATTAAATCAGTGCCTTTGTGGCTCTCCTGTGGAATGAAAGGAATTATCCTTGTGATAGAGACCTTCGTGCAAATGTCAAAGTTAAATGAAAAAAAAAGCCAAGGAAAGGACATCAGGAACAGAAAGAGAAAATAAAAGAAAAGAATCCTGGAATGGAAGATTTGTAACAAAGCTTTGCTACTTCATTAAAAGCATTTGGGGCTACGCACATGTCACGTATTTGTTTTGCACTCTGGCTCAAAATTGTCTCGTCCTGTGAGTCCCATCCAGTCGTCCTTATCCCCTTCATCATCATCCTCATCAGAAGCTTCTACGAATATTCCCATTTTTTTTTTTTTTTTGTATTTAATGAAAATTGCTCAGGTTGCAGCAAAAAGTTGCTCGTTTTTGTTGATTTTCTGCCACCAGCGGGTTAGCTCCTTTTCAGGAGTTCTAGCCTCCTTAACAAGATCCTCTCTCGCCTCCTCATGTCCTTTTCACTTGAAGCATATTAAAACCAAAGTTGGACATTTTTTTTGCCAGACCTATTCTGGCCCTATTCTTTCTTTCAATGCAAAATCGCTGCCGCATTCTCCTGGTTGTGTGTCTGCAAAAAAAAGTGCGAAAAGGATAAGGTCCTTAATGAAGGATATGTTGGTTAAAGTCCATACGGAAATCCTCTTTGGCTTGGCTTGCTTTTCTGGAGAGTTTTTTGGAGGTTTCGAGTTAGTTTTTATACTTTTTTTGGACATAAAAATATTTTAAAATAGTAACATTTTGTTTATATTATTGTTTTTTAGTTCGAATTTTGTTTAGTCCTGTGAGAGTAGGCTAGGAAAGAGAGTCTTAGCATTATTTTAAATCATTTAATTATTATAATTTTAATTTATTTCTTCCTTAATTAATTTAAGAAACCTGACCTGAGAGTACCTGAGAGGAGAGCTGGAGAAACCTGAGATCCTTGGATCAAGGGTATGGGCTTGAGGAGTCCAAGCGTGTGTTCCACTTACGCAGTCAACGTAGGCGTCGACGTCGACGTCGACGTCGCAGTCGGCGTCTGCGTCAGGACATGCGTTCAGGACATGGAACTGCGATGGCAATGCTGGCGACGCTTTTAGCCGCCGCATTATGCATGCAGCAATGCCGCGCATGTAACTCCCTGCCTCTGTGTGCGAGTCCTTTCGATTTGGCCATGTGTTTGTGTGTGTGTGGGGGTGTGTGTGTGGGTTGGCTTCAGCAAAAAGTCCAAAGTAGGGCATGGCACTTAATTGAAAAACTTTTATGCGGTCGACAACGCAGCAGTAGCAGTAGCAGTAGCAGTAGCAGCAGTTGCGAGAAAAAAAACACAAAAAACTACAAAAAAAAATGTGAAGAACGGACAGGACTCTGCCGGCCAGCCAGCCAGCCACCCAGCCAGCCAGCACCTTTGGCAGGACCTGTCCCAATAAAAAATAGTTTATTGTAGGACACAAAAGGCTTTGTCCTTGTCTCATATTCTTCCAGCCAGCCAGCCATCCCATCCCCCTTAGACTATTTGGATTTCTCTCCTCTGTGATTAAGCTCGTTTCCCATCATTTGCAAAAATGCCACTTTATATGCCATATATCCTGTGGGCCTGTGCCATTGTATGTGTGTGTGTGTGTGTGTGTGTGTGTGAATAAATATGCGAGAGTAATTTGCATATGCACACAAAGAGATAGATAGGATGGAGATGGAGGTGGGGATGTCACAGGATGAGTCGCTGGAGGTAAGACAATATAAGTCGAGCCTTATCTCTACTCTGCCTGCAAAGTCACATTGAATCAAATTAATTTCTTAAAATTTATTCAATAAGCTCGGGGGGAAAAAAGGTTTAATTTTGAACAAATTTCTGCGGAAAAGTAAATGAAATTTCATCAAATTTCCAAAGAAATGTTTTCCTGCCACCTGGCTCTGATTAGCCAGGATAATTTCCGACAATTTGAAAGCAAAACATTTCCACTTCTTGCAATGTTACGCTGATTTTGCAGTCCTTTCGTCCTTTTTGATGAATAATTGCCATAGAAATGCTTCAAATTCCTTGGGTAAATCAAACAATTTAGTGACAACATGGCTACATGGATACAGGATCTTGTTTCCTTGGCGTCTGACGCCTGACGCCTGACGCCCTGATGATGCGCTCAACTGAATGCCAGAAGCAAGTGGTGCGTACAGGCCAAAATAAGGACCAAAAATATTACACATACGACGTGTATGACGACGTGTATGACTATCATTTTTGGACAAGCCAGAGTGGCGTTTATTTATTTTTGTTAATTTCAATTTGCATATTCAGTGTGGATTCAGATGAAAACATCTGCCGAAATAGCCGAATAGCATATTTGGAAGGCACTAAATGATTTTTAATTGCATTTCAATTTTGTGCAGCCGCACGTGTCAAGGGAGGAGTTTATGAACCGCGAATATGAAATTAAAGGACTTGCCATTTCTACAAAATTATTAATATTATTCAATACGTTTTGTGATGAGAATTTAAGCAGCAGAAAATTAAAGCAGTTGGCCATTACATTTTAATTGGAAAGACAGAAGTAGAGAGAGCTTCTGGTCAGTTGGTGCAGGCGACCCACGTTGGGCGCCATTTCTTCATGTCCTTCTCTGACACCATGATGAGACAGCATCTGACATCGTCATTGAGATTTTCCAAGCGCTCACCAAATGAAAATTCAATGAGTAACACTCAACACACACACACACTCAGTCACACCACACCATACCCCTAACACACACACACACTCACACCCACACACATACGAAGCTAGTGCAATTTTCTGCCAACTTTGCCACACATTTGCGGAGGAATTGTTAGGAAAGAAAATGAGAAAAGCGCAAAATCATTACGATTTGAATGCCATAAAATGCGTTTTCTCTTTTTTGTGTGTCGTGGGTTAAAGGGGGTGTCCTGTGGGAAGCTGTGGGGGATGGATGCTGGTTTTGGGTATTGTCTGCTTAACCGCAAAGTGTGCTGGAAAATGTCTTTTTTAGTCGACAGCTAAACACTATTCAGTCTCAAACTAGTGCGCCCCCTGACATAATAAACCGAACACAGCCAGGGAGAAGCTAAGCCAGCCACCCCCTTAGACATATCCACTAGATCCCACCCTCAGACAGCCCCTAAAACCACCCACTTTTCCGCTTTTCCCCCATTTACTTGCACATGCAATTGGCAGAGGAAAAGCCCAACACACAAAAGGCGTCGCTTGTTCTTTTTCCCCGAAGTCTGCTCCTTGCTTTCTTCCTATTTTTTTTTGCGTTTTTTTGTTGGTCCTGTATTTCTCGTCCTGTATGTCGCGGTCAACTGAAAGAAACAACATGGCCAGGACAATGGCTGCCACGACACCTTGTCTCTCTCAGCTGGCAGTTGGTTTTTATTTTGGGAGTCGAGTTTGCCAGAGAAACAATCAAATTCAGCTTAACGACAAGCACTTGACTCGCACGAGGTCCATTCGCCTCGAGGAGGAAAGGATGCAGTCTGTGAGGGACTGCTGACCAAGGATATTCCCTTTTCTACAATTAATCAAAGAGCTAGCCCAAGTGACTGATTTTTTTTACTACTTTTCAATAAATATATGTTCCAACGCATATTTTTTTGAATGAAAAACTTAAATTTGCGAGCAAGTTTGAATGGAGTCCTTGGCGGGATGGCACTTAAGCCGAAAAGATCAACCAAGTTCCCTGTTCAAGGATCTATAGCTTCGCCTGAATTATGGCAGAGTGTCGCCGAGGAGATAATAAACCTCTTGTCGTTCAAGTCCCTGGCCTGACTCGACTACACTCCATGGCGGGATGCACTTTCCTCCCTCTGAATGCTCTAACCCACTTTACAACTTCCTCGAGAGCAGCTTGCCACTGCCGTCGGAGTCTCGTGTGGAGCGCCTTGTCTCCTTCTTCGTCCTTGCATCCTTCGAATAATCATAAACTAACGACGCCTCGATGTGAGCCATGTATGTGTAAGTAAAAGCTGCTGGATAGCGAATTGAATTGCATTTTGTTTTGATTTCAATTAAGTTTCTCTGTGGAGGAACTCTGGAGGAGTCCTTTTGATTGATTGCCTAATTGTTTTGTGGGGCGAAAGTGCATCGGAATGAAGTGTAGCACTCACATTTCATCCAAACAGGACTCATTCCATCTGATTTGTAGCTGTTTCGTCCTTCCGTTGCGTCCTTCAGATCAAATAACGATACCCCCCGACCTCTGGTAATCTATTAAAAATGTGATTTTAATGTTTTCCTAATATCCCGACCCGTTCGAGGACATTTGCGGGCGATATGAGGAGGTCCTCCTCTCACTGCCACACTGCCACACCGCCACCGAAGAATGTAACTCGATATTTATGTCTAACAACCGCAATTCCACGAAAAAAATATGTAAGCATGTGCTCCTTCGGTTTGGCTCCTTCCCGTTTACTCCTTTCTGTACTCCTTCGTGTCCTGGCCAGGGAGGGTGGCTTGTGTGTGTGTGTGGGCGAATTGGCTTGTAATCCTTTCGGCAAAGTGAATTAATATCCTGGGCCGAGTTATTTATGGCCGCACATGTCGCCGAACATTAAAATGTCAAATTATCTTGTAAATATTTGGCCATTTGAATTTTATTTGCCACGGCGGGGCGTGGAGTGGCGCTGTGTGGCATTATCCTTTGCTCCTGGAATGGAATTTAATTAATGGGATACACTTCTAATCGTAATGGAAAGTAATGCGCCCGCGCAAAATTAAAAGCCAATTAAGCGTTGAAGAGTCTCGCGAGTCCTGAGTCGTCCTGGCCGGGCCTGGCCTGGCCTGGCCTCCAAATGCAGCCAGGTCCTTGGGGCTCCTGCTCGTTCTGGGCCATAAATGCCAATCATTGCAGTCGTCGGGGCCCAGGATACTCCATATCCTTCTACTTCGACTCGACTGCAAAGAGGCAAGCGCGCAAAAATAACAATTCAGCTTTTAATTTCATTGCCTTGAGCACTCTCCTGGGATTCGCATGATAAATGGCCCTGGCCCTGGCCCAGGACCAGGACCAGCCAAGCCCAGGCTAAAAAACGGGCTGCCAGGATATGGGATATGCCAGGAGGGAGGAGGCGTGGCGAGGAGTTCATTCACACGGCTTCTGCAAATACAATCGCCGGCACAAAGTCGCATTTCAGTCGCGTTGAGAACGAATCACCGCCGAAAATAGCCACCAATGACTGTTTGCTTTTCGAGCAGATTTTTAGCAAAAATATATATTTAAGGGGTATATACTTGCAATCATGGTAAATAATACAAAATTATAATTATTTTTAGGAATTATCTTGGAGGTTACTTTCTTTATAAAGAAAGTATTAAAGTATTTTTAGACTTAGGAGAGAAAGTTGGACGATATCATACCCGGTACTTCTAGTGTTTTTTTTTACAAAGAGGATTTAACTATTGTTAACTAGTTCATATTATTTATTTATTTACATTATGTTTGCTTAAAGTTAAAACTTATGCTAAGGCTTTCGTATAATATTTAAATTATTTATATTTTTTCATATTATTTAACTAAATTTATAGAAAAGGTGATGTATTTAAGGCGAGTTTAAACCTTATTTTATGGAACTTGTCTTTAGAAACAATGCCAAAGCTAAGGCCTATTTATATGATACCCGGTACTTCTGGCTTATTATTTAATATAAAAATAATATAACCCCTTAAAAAAGACAAAAACTGACTATAAAAAGATAATTTTATTCATTATATTCTTTGTTTTGTTATTTTTGTAAATAAATAAAAAAGTAAAATTATAATTTAAAGTGTTTAAGAGGAACTTAGGCCAAGACTATATGATACCTGATAATTACGGTTTATTATTCATTAAAATATCATAAAACTAACCATAAAAAGTAAGAATATTATTTATTCATCTTAATTTTATGATTTACCAATAAAATAATAATTAAAATTAGTCAAGACTATATTACCCACTGTTATTAAAATTTAAATATTGAAATATAAAAATTACTTTGAGAATTAGTTCCTCTCAAAGTATATCCCTTTTTTCCGAAAAAATGTTTGAAAATAAAACAATTTTCAGTTAAAAACACCATTAAAAACTAATAATAATAATAAATACATTACTATACCATACTCTACTATATATAAAAGTCATAATACTCAGTTAAACCAATAATTTCATATGGAAACCCCCCCTTACAAATATTTATGTTTGAAACGCAAAGCGAGTATTTTGAAATAAAGTGCTTGTAAGTAATCCCCGCCCCAAGGACTCAGGACTCAGGACACAGGACTGGGGGATTGTTTTGGCCAATTCCACGAATGGCTGGCTCTAACCCCTCTAATCGTTCCCTTAGCTTTATGTCCAACTTTTCCCCCCCTCCCCTCTCCAGG
>JAJJHT010004648.1:3384227-3405291 GCA_021223865.1 Drosophila pandora | reverse complement strand
TTTTATATTTTTTTCCTTATTTATTTTTATATAATTGTTTATAATTTTCATAAATCCTAAAAATTTATGGCCGTGTACTAGCGAGCCTTTAAACATTTGTAGATTCTACTCTATAAGTGTGTGTGTGCGGGAGTGTGTGTGCCGGAGTAAGTGTGTGTGGAAGGAGCCGGCTTCCGATCGGCTCCAAATTGCCACTCGTTGCAAAGTGGCAATTAACGCCACATGACGCTGTCAACAAATGGACCCGGCTAGGCATTACACGCACTGAGCCCCCAACTATACACACTCCCACACTCCTACTCCTTCACTCACACACACTCACACCCACACACACAAGCAAACAACACACACATGGGGACACTATGAGCTCTTCCAACACTTGTTAAGTGCATTTTTCAGAGCCCTCCTGGGGCCTGGAGGCTCTCTGGGCGCAAAAGGACTCAAAGGACTAGTTTCTAGGGAGGCTAGAATAATTTTTGGAATAATTTTTAAAATATTACAAGAGGCAGAAAATAATTTTAGATATAATTATTAATTATTTCTTGAATTTTAAGCTTGAAACTCATACTTTTAAGACCAAACTATTGGACTAACCGGGAAGGTACTAGTTCTTCCTCTAAAGACTATCCTCCAGACCATGTTTTGGCTCAAAATTAGTATAGAATAAAAAGAAACCTTAGTCCTGATAATCTTTAAAATAAAGAAAATAAAAAATAATGATTTAAATTGAACTTCCTCATCTATATTCCTTCTGTATTTGTTCCGGTTATTGCAGGAGGCACTCAGGGCGCCTCGAAGCGCTTCTTCACAGACTTCCTGCAGGACCTGCCCACCCCCGGCACCGGAGGACCCACCTTCGACACCACCGTGGGCACCAACATCACCGGACTCGTCGGCAAGACCGTGAAGCTCACCTGCCGCGTCAAGAATTTGGGAAATCGTACGGTGAGTCTACACTGCACTATACTATATTTTAAGAGGGGTGGGATGGCCTGATAAGCTCTAAACCCCCTAAAAAAAGGGGGGTTGGTAGGTGGAGAATTTTTTAAGTACTTGACCGAAAAGGAAGGAAAATAAAAGCAAAAGTTTTGGGGCCAGGACGGAGGAAAAGTTGTCAAAAAGCGTTACGCTTGACAAGGCGGCGAGTGCAGTGGCAGTGTGGCAGTGTGGCAGTGGTAGTGGCAGCTGCACTATGCCACGAGGTGGCAGATGGGGCGTGGCAAGGTGGAAAGTACGCTGACGGCAGCTGTCGCCTGTCGTTTTTGTTTGTTTTTTTTTTTTAGATTTTTAGAGCCAGTGGCCTGGTCCCTGGTCCCTGGTCCCTCCAGGGAGCTCCTCTCGCTTTTCCGCTTTTCATTATGAAAATGAAACAGAAACTGAAACAGAAAATGAAAATGCAGCTGGGCTGCAGTTGCAACTAAACAACAAGTTCCTGTTGCAGCTGTTAAACAATTAGCAAATTAAACTTTGAACTCTCAACTCTGCCGGCGAGCGAAATCAGAAAACAATGCGGGGCTACCTCCCTCCTCCCACTATAGCCACCCACCCACACTGCGTATGAGTGACGCGTTGGCCACGCCCCTTTGTCGGCATCAGCTGCCGCCCCTACTCTNCCCCCCCCGCCCCGCCCCGCCCGCCTTTTAGCAAGTTCGCTCGAGTGTCGCGCGGCCATAAAACTTTCAAAATTTTTACGCTTTGCTGGCTTATTAGGTAAGTGGTGTCCTGCAAAAAGTCCTTGCACTGGCCCCGCCCACCGCCATCAGCCTCCTTGTTTGTTGTTGCCTAAAAAAGTTTTGGCCTCTCGCTTCCCGTTTTAATTTCAGTTTGACAAAGTGAATGAATAACTTGAAGCTAGAGTTCCGTCCACAGTTCTCACAATTCCCACAGTCCTCCTCCCCAGTCCATGTCCATTATTTTGCTCTATCAGGGGGTTATTCTGGCTTATAGAGGGGGTTTACTAAGAAACTATAGGTTTTATGGGAAATATTATGGGAAATATAGGGATACAGTATAAGGAGAGACCATCTTGGAGAATAAATATATTATTTTTGAAGGTATTTTAGGTTCCTAACTCCAAATTCCTCTTAAAAAGAAGGTATATTTATTTCATAAAGAGTAACAATATTGCTCTATTAAAGGGTTATTGGGTCTTATGTAGAGGGTCTACTATAAAAACATAGGTTTTCTGTGAAATATTCACTTAAAAATGGACATCTTCTGGAGAGAGACTATCTTGGAGGAGAAATATAGACTCTATAAGGGTGTTTGGGGTTCCTAACTCTAAGTAGTTACCTATATCCTTCTCCTCTTAAAAAAAAGAAGGGATATTCAGTCCAAAATATAACAAATTCGAGAGAGAAACTGTTTTAGGGAAGAAATATATGCTTTGTAAGGGTGTTTGAGGTTCCTAACTCTAAAATAGCTACCTCTATCCTTCTTCCATTTAAAATAGAAGCTATTAGCAGTCCAGAAAGAGTGATCTATTCCTCTATCAGAGGGTTATTGGGTCTTATAGAAAGGGTTTACTGTAAAATAATGGGTTTTCTGTAAAATACACACTTAAAAAATAGATAAATTCTTAAGAAAGACTATCTCTTAGAGGAGAAATCCTTCATATAGGGGTATTTGAGGTGATCCTAACTCAAGATATCCATCTCTACCCTTCTTCCTCTGGAAAAGAAGGTAAATACACTTTATAAGGAGAAATCTACTGCTATATCAGAGGGTTATCAGGTCTTAAAAACAGGGTTCTGGTTAAAAACTCTTTAAAGATGTATTTTCTCCAAAAAGTAGAATTTAAAGACTGATAAATACCAGAGAGATGCTATCTTAGAGAAGAAATACATGCCCTATAAGGGTATTTAGAGTTTATATCTAAAAATTCTAGAGTTTACTCTTCTTTCTGATTAAAGTCTCTATAAATAGTAGGTTTAGATACAATTATATAGGATTATACTCCTCCTACGCCTACTTCTACTCTTCTCTTAAACTTTCTCGGATCTATTCCCGCCGTACGTTATGCGGCAGCGTCCTTTGGGCTGTAAAATAAGGCATTATAAGGGCATTATAAGGTATTGGATAGGATTAAAGTGGACTATACCTACATATTTATATAAACCATAGACCCATATCCCATAGACATCATATCGTAGAGAAAAAAATGAAGTTCTGAAAGAGTACTTGAGGTTCTAATTCCAAAATGCCTATCTCTATCTCCTCCTCCAACCACCTCCCCACTAAGATGATTAAAGGAGGTCCTTGGAGAAGAAATCCACTCTGGAAGGAGTTTGTCAAGCGGCAGTTATGGACGCGCCCGGCTAATTACGGAACTCGGGCAAACAAACGCCAATTAAGTACAGTGCAGTCTCGGTATCAATTACCCCACCACCCACTAACCACCCACTAACCATCCCATGTCCTGCCTTTTGGCGAAAAACTATTAACTGACTTTATTCGAAAAGTCACTCAGCCGGAGTGGCCGGAGTAGTGAGTCCTTTTCTGGTTACTTGTTGGCTTAGCGGCGCAATAAAAGCTTAAGGACATGCATCCTTGCGGCGAGTGAGTAGCGGGCATCATGACTGACTCCACATTTATTAGTTTCTCCGATGACTTCTGGTCCTGGCCATCATCCCAGCCCATAACTCTCCTCCTGGTTTTTGGGAGGAATTCCCAAACGTGATATATGCCCGGGGCTCAGGGTGTCCTGGCTGGATCTCGTCCTGATGAGCTGGCTAAATGCCGTGTAATTAATCAGCAGTCGACCAGTTTACCATTTATTACTAGCACTCGCCCCTCCTCCCCCTCCCAGACGCCTAATTACTCACAAGATGTTACTTCATGAATTATATCGATATCGATATCGATATACATATACATGTATGTGTGTGTGTGTGTCCTGGCAAGGATGAGAAATGGAAGGACTGCAGGACACTTTTCCAAGCAATTTGGCAATTTGTTGAAACAATTTTTATGGAAATTGAGGCCAGAATATGGGGTTTTCCGATTTATAATTAATGTAAATGGATTCAAGGACTCGTTGTCCTTTGAGGTGAGAGCATACTTTTAGGCAATTGATTAACTCGGAGAGCGGAGGTCCTGGCAGGCCAGAGTCCTGCCTGGCATGCCATTTGCGGTCTGCATCGCAAGAAGGGGGCTTCCCATTCTCCAATTCTCATTGCATGTAGTTCATTAGTGTTTAGTGGGTGTGGGTGTGTGAGTGGGTGTAGGTGGTTAAGTGGGTGATTGGGTGGTGCAAGGAGTGAGAGTGGGAGTTGCAGTTATCCTGGGAGAGCGCATCGATTTGCATCAATTGAATTGTCAATGCCCTGAGCAATGACCGCAGGAGCCACAGGAGAGACAACTACTGCAGCTGCCCGGACATCAGCAGCAGTGACAGGATGACTGAGGACTACGGTCCAACACACAGTGGCTTAGACAAGGACAAGAGGTCCTTCCGACAGACAGAGAGAGAGAGAGACAGAGTCCTGATAGGCCCGATAAGTCAAAAAATAAGGAACGAAAAGGACTCACTCCCGGAGCGTATTATTCCAGGATTCGATTAACTCTGATAGAGTTTACTTTTAAATGAACCACTGAACACGAAACCCCCTACAGTCCATATCAAAAAAAAAAAAAGGGGGTAGTCCACTCGCAGCTACCGAATAAATGGCGGGGAGGACTGCAATTGAAATGGTTGCGGTTGATTTTAAAAGTAAATTGTCACTGCCAGTAGTGACTGGACTCCTCCTCCTTCTCCTCTGCCTACCCTTTTGTGTCCTTTGATCCTTGCCACCCCCCTCCCTCTCCCCCCCTCGATCCCCTTGTGGCCCACAACAATTGAAAATGCAATTTAGCGTGTGAGGTTTTCGCTGCATTTCAATTCTCTTGTCGTAGTCCGAGGTCCGAGTTCTCGTCCTCGTCCTCGTCCTTTTTCGTTCCGTTTCCGCAGTCCTTGTGGCCCATTCATTTATGCCACGTGCCCCATGCCCCATGCCCCATGCCCCAATCGTTGGTCGTTTGTTTTGGTAAATGGTAACCGCAGTTCCCCCCCTTTTTTTCCACCTTTTTTTTTCTGCCCCCTTTCAGGTGTGCTGGACTGCGATTTCGATGCGTTTTCCTTTTCGTTTTCGTTTCGCTTTCATTTGCCGTCCTGCCAGAGTCCTGGAATGTCCTGGAATAAAAAAAATGGCAAGCAAGTTGCATGTTTAAAGGATTCCTGCCCCCCCTCAGAAGCAGAAAAGTCAAAGCCTCTCCTCCACAAAGGCATTTTAAAAAACAACACAAAAAATTTGCCTTTCAACTGAAAGAAGTCCTTTTTGGAGTGCGAGTGACACGCCCACATGCCTTTTTTTCCCTCTTCTTCTTCTGTTTCTGTTGGCTGGCTTAACTTTCTGCTCAGAAGGAAGAACTTTCGTCCAAAAGAGAATTCTTAGTGCATTTCATTAAATTAGTTTCAAATATTCGGAGCGGAGCTCATTAAAAAATCGCTTTTCCGGAAGTTGTCAAGGCGGATCTTTAAATATATACCAATTGCCATGGTTAACAGGACACGCCTACACGGCCTACCCCCGCCCCCTAAAAGCCAAGGACGAAAAAGGATAGAGAGAGTCGCCTCAGAGATACTCATTACCTGAGTTATTCCAAGAAAGTGTCACAATAAGCCTAGATACTATTATTAACTGATTATTCAGCCAAAAAAAAGTAAGAGAAAAAGTAATCCTTTCAACCTGATGTCCTGATGTCTAACCCCTTTTCCTAATATCCCCACCTACTCGTAAGGATAATCGCAAGGAAGTTAGGACCTTGTTGTCATCGCTTCTCCTTCAAGGTAATGGAATTGAGGGCGGATGCGGGGGAGGTGGGCGTGGGCGTGGCTCCCTGCCGACAAATCAATCAAAGAAATGTTTAATATTTTTCGCTAGGCGCTTCACAGGACGCCCTGCCCTGACACACAAAATCGAGGCAAAAAATTGTGAAAAAAACTGAAAGCCAAAAAAGCCAAAAAGCCAAGAGGCTGAGAAGCAACAACACTTGTCTGCCTTTTGTCAGCTGTCAGTATTTCTTATTTTTTTTTGTATTTTTTCTGCTGCCAAGAAGGCAAATTGCTAAGAAATCTGTTCCACTTTGACTTTGACTTCGATTTTCAGTTTGACATTAGGGGGGGAAGCGATCAAAAAAGTGGAAAAAACAAGGCAAAAAAAAGATAGCTAATGATGTGAAGAGTCGGGATTTGCTATTTCCAATTTTTAATTAAAATTCTGAAAGAAATAGTTCTCTTTCTTGGAACTAAAAGCTGAAAAAATCATAAAATTTTCTGAAGGGTGGCAACTCTGTTCTGGCACTCTTATCCTTCCAACTCGTTTATCTTCGTCAATGGCTTCTGATTTACGTGCTCGGTGAATTCTGTTCCGTATAAACAGGATAACAGTGCCAGGCCCACTAATGTGCCGGGTCAAAGGTCATCGAGGCATTTAAATTGTATATATTTTTACCAATACACCCCCTAGTATCCCACCCCAAAAAAAGGCAAAAATTAAATAAGTAAAATACGTGTTACGTGCTTCGATTCGAGACACGTGGAGACACAGAGTCGCGAGTCCTTTGGGGGTGAGGTCCTTTGCTTATTATTATTTCATTTTTGTTGTTGTTTCTGTTGTTGTTGTTGTTACCGTGGCAATTTGATTCAATTTCGCTTAGGAATTTTTGAACGCCCACGGCAATTGAAGCCGGAAGAGCCGAGCCACCTGCTTGGCCCATCCTGTTAGGTCCTTTTTGGTCCTGCAACCCCCTTGCTGGCATTTAGCTCGTTAGGATCCGGACAGTTGCGGTTTATGAAAACGCGCCAACACCTCTCTCTCTCTCTCTCTGGCCTGGTGGCATCCTTAAATGTGTCCTGCGAGTGTCATTAGCAGCAGGACCGGCAGGACCAAAAGGACGCGTTCAAATCAAACAATTCCTGGTTAACCATAAATTTTTGGTCGGCAATGTGCCATTGATGGCCATCTTATGCTAATTTTCGAGCAATTTAAATTATGAATATTATAAATAAAATAAATATTTTATATCCTTGGATATCCTTTTTCTCCTGGCATGCCATGGCACTGGAACTCAAACTGGAACTGAAACTCACCGCAAAGACAATTTATATGACCAATGAGATATATTTTTGCAAGTCTATATGAAAAATGCATGCGACTTGCAATCGCTCAACTCCACATGCCTTGTATGCCTCCAGTATCCAGTCTTCTGCCACATGCCTCCTGCCTCCTGCCACATATTCCCATATATCCATTTCCATCTGCCAGGCCAGATGAAGGGGGAAACGTTTTTGCAACAGAATGATAAATTATTCAAAATGCAAAACGTTGCGTATGAGTGATTTAAAGCAAATACAAATACTATATGGATATATATACACATTCTTGAATATATATTTATATCGAAAAATGCGTACACACACACGTGTGTGTATGTGTTGTGCTCAGGTACAAGCTGGCACACCCACTTGAGGCAAAGAGGCAAGGCATTCCGCCCTCGCTTTGCATATTTATTGGCTTTCAACACACCATGCCCCTAATGGCCGTTGTGCTTTGTTTCCCCTTGCTTACTTTTTATTAGCATACTTGGCTTCAAATCAAAATAGCCCCAAAGAAATTGAAAGGACGATGGACTAGGACCCGACCAACTGGCCGGGGTCATGGGTTCGATTCGCTTTTGAATCGATTCAGGGCACAATATATTTTCAATATCGTCTCTGTAAATATGGCATAATGGCAAGCAGAGCCACAACATTCGACTGCATTCGAGGCAATATTACTTTTTATATTCAATTTGGAAGAGAATGGGAGGCTTCTTACGTGGTATAGGGTTGTGGGAAATAGGGGGTAATTATATGAGATTTATTCTTGGGCTTTGGGCAGCACTTTCCTCCTACTGATAGTATGGGAAGTAGGCTCTTATCGATAACAAGTTGAGTAATCGAGAGCAACTTAGAGAGTGCAGAAGCTTTCCTGATGGGCAGCACTTTAATCATGACAAGCAGTATAATTATATAGATAGATCAAATTATATCATATCAAATCATATCAGTATGTAGAAGTAGAATCACATAGAAGTGATCGAGAGCTATAGTCACAAAGATATATTATATAAAGAGAAAGATAAAGACAAGAATCAAGCAGCTTAAGTGATGGGCAGCACTTCTCCACAAACAATATTGTAAGCAGTATAATCATAGGCCGATAATCCAAAAGCTTACTGATAGGTAGCACTACTGTCAGTATAGTTATATCGATAAAAAGATTGAGATTGAGCAGTTGTAGTGATGGGCAGCACTTACCCTTGCCGCAGGTGTAATAATACTCATTCGATAAACAGTCTTTTCGATAGTCGATAAGCTTACTGATTGGCAGCACTTTTCCGAACCAATAGTGTCGAGAGCAATCGAGAGCAAGGCGGATAATTAAGCTCTAAAGTGATGGGCAGCACTCTTATTGAGTAATGAGCATATCGATAGTAAGCTATCGAGATCATAGCCGATAGTGGCTAAGCTTTTTCTGATGGGCAGCACTTGTTCCTACCGATTAGCAGTACAAGCCATCATTTCTATCCTTTCTATTCCCAAAATAAAACATTTTAGATACTAGAAGTCCTTCTATAATTCCCACTACCAGATTATAAATACAACTAATAATATGTATACTCCCCTCTAAACTATAAACTATATATTATAATTCATAAATATCATAAAAGATAGAAGTAGTTTCCTCCCAATAGTTCTCTCTCTCTTCTAAAAGAAACTCCCCTTCGTTTAACTCTCTGTGACCACTTTAATGCGAGTACATTAATGCCATCTACGGACTGCGGACTATCGACAGTGTGCTGCCCGTTGAGGCGAAAGCCGGCCATCAATCATCCTTAAACACATCCAATCGGCCAATCGGCCGCCGACCATCAGGCTTGCCAATCAGGCTCAGGCTCAGGCCGAGGCCCAGGCCCGGAAAAGCCCAGCAGTCGTGCATCTTATTTATGGCTTTATTAAACGGGCACAGTGAGTAACCCTCTAAGGAGGACAGCCCGGACAGTAAACACTGGCCGCAAAGTGCCAGCAGCCGGAAATCAAAAACATAAGCCAGGAAACAAACAAGGACTAGGAATAGGAAAAGAAATACCTATGGGATACAGGGATACAGGGATACAGGGATACAGTCCCCGAATGGTAATCAGGATATGCTAATATTTTTTAATCCCGCCCCAGCTCTTTTTAACGCCTTCAATCAAAGAGGCGCAAGCTTGACTGGCCACGCCCCCTTGCCTGCCTCTGGCATGTGACTAGTTTTTGACTAGGAGGCGAAGAGGGAAAGTGGGGGCGTGGCAATCGAGAGTAGATGGCGGGAAACCCCTTTTTTCTAATTTACTTACACTTGAGAAGTTTCTGAGAAGAACGTGAACCCAAAACCGAAACTTCTGCTTCATTAGTGAGCTGGAGAAAGGATGGGAGGATGGGAGGAGAAGGGAGGGGAAAAGGATGTGCCAGGACATGGAGGGAGATGGCAGCTGGAGGCACACAAGGATGAACAAACAGAACTAAGCGTAACAAATTGCCAGGCGACAGGACCTTCCAGAGAGAGAGACACATATAGGACTGCACTTGCTGGGAAAGGAAAAAAAGAAAACAGGAAGGGAGTTCCTACGAAGAGATTCAAATATTAAGGATAATATGGAGAGAACATAATTTAGGATTTGAGGGGGCGAAGTAGGAGGTCCTTAAACCTCAACAGCAAGGACAATGAAGGGATTACAATATCCACTTACGAATCAGTGTAGTTTTTGACAAAGAAAAAGTGAAACCGAGAGACGGAAAGTCAAACAAATGCCAACAGCAACTGCACAGGACATTTAACTTCAGGAGGGGAGGAGGTGTGGAGTGGCAGGAAGAGGTTCTGGGAGAGTGGGGGAAGAAAAAAGGACCCGGGGGCGACGTAGCAATTATGAGACCGGAGCCGGATTGCCAGCAACTGTCAGTCCGAATGGCATAAATAATAAATTACACGACGAGCTTGTCAGCGACACTGAAACTGCCACTGCCACTGGTACTGCCACTCGCACCCAGAAACCCCATCCTGGTAGCTCGCATTTCCTAAAACATATACACAGATATACACAGAGAGAAAAAAAGGGCACAAACTAGTGGCTTTGGAAACTAAAAGCCCAAATAAGCCGCAGACCGCAAGGATGCGATGACAAAAAATAAAGAAAAAATGCAAAAAATATAAAAATTTAAATAAATCGAGGAAGTAAAGGACACAAGAGCAGCTTCGAAGCTTAGATGCTCTTAAAATAAATATTAAAACTAGGAATTTAAAGTTAAAATATAAAAAAAATGACAAAAAAATTAACCACAAGAGATCTCATCTTCAGAGATATTTTTGAAGAAAAAAAGGGACCTCCTAAAAGGGTATTTAAAATATTCGAAGAAGAACAAAAGAAATATATATTCTTCTATAAATGGAGAGAGGGGGAGTCCTTGCAGCGAAGGGGAGGGGAGGGAAGTAGGTCCTTGCAGGTGTTTCCGTTTGTCGCCAGAGGCAACTTGGCTGTCAGTTCAGACATCGTTTTTGTGCAAACTTTGTCAATGTCGCTCCCTTTTTGGCCGAGTTTGAGTTGAGTTGTGGGTCCTTTTGCGGTTCCACCTCATCGCTACCCCCCTAACCCCCTACCCCGCCTAATGCGGGGCTAATCTTGGCCAGGACACTCGAAGGAGGGGCAAGGAGGACAGGGAAGATATTAAGCGAAACACGTACGCGGCCCACTCTCCGAGGCAAGGTCGCAGGAGCCGCCGCGGACTCTGGTACTTTTTTTTTTGTCATTCCGGCAGAGTATCAGCATGCAGGGAGAGTCCTTTTAGGGGAACTGTACTTACACTTGATAGGCTTCACGTGGAACGTGTCCTCTTGTCTCCTCGGAGCTGCAGGGAGCAGGAGAGAGCCTCCTAAGGACAACATTCCGAGGCAGGTCGTCCTGTCAAGCAGTTCCAGGATTCCAGTAAGCAATGCCTCGTCCTTGCTGCAAAAAAAAAAAAACAAAACATTAGAACGAAAGTTTGCTCTCAACGAAGCGTTCAAGTGGAATAAGTGGAACAAATGCGAAGTTGAGCCTCCGAAGGAGCAGCCACTGGACATGGACAGAGGTCCTGGGGCGGGCAGGGGGTGGCTGCGTGAGGACTCGATATAATCAGCATCGTTGTCAGAGGACGAACAAAAGGTGCGGTACCCTCTAGGTAGGACCAGGAGGGCGAGATGACAAAAGGCACTGAAAGAAAAAAAAGGATATTCTAGGATATTCTTTCTAAATCATAAGGCTTAAGGCCAAGGTTAGTAGGGTAGCACCTTGAGAAGTACTGCCTATCATATATTTATTGATTTTCAAATCTTTTTGGTCCTATTTAATAGAGAAGAACCCCCATTTTTGCTTAGTGTAACCCGAACAATAGAACTGTCAACCCGCTGTGCCGGCTGGGCGCCACCCCCGGGCGATACCTATTGATGTTTTCTCAAAACTCGATTGCAAAATGATTGAACAACAGGACGAGCCCTACAGGACGAGCCCAACAGGACTCTCTCATGGACAAAAAGGACCTCCATTGTGATGAAGCGCCCTCTATAACTACACATTAGTTTTCCGCTTAATTGGTTGATAATTTTTCCTAATCCTTGCCTGGTTTTTGGACTTGATTTTGACTTTGTTTCTGGCCCAGGACACTGGGCTAAGGACCCTCAAGGCCATTGGCCCGACAAGGCTCATCCTTTCATCCGTTTTTGTGTCCTGGGACGGAGGCGAAAAACTAATGAGTGAACGTGTTGAAGCAAATTGCCCCCAAAGGCAGTTATCCCGAGACTCAGATCCCCATAAGCCCATGGCGGGTCCTTGCCACGTCCTTCCCTCGAAGGACGACATTTATTGACCAAATTAAAAGATGCATAACAAAAGCTCTGTCATGCTGTCTTAAAACTTGCTCGAGCATAAATCATAAAAACCAGAGACCCCAGACCCCAGACCCGCTAGAGAGCCAGGACACACACACAGGACATAGGGTAGGACACGGGACTGGGCAGGACATATACTAACTAAAAGCGACATCGTCAACTAACAAACAGTAATGAAAACTTTTAACAGAGTCGACAAAAGGCGAAAGGAGAAAGGAGCCAGGACCAAGGACCAAGGACAATGGAGGCAATGGTTAAAAGAGGGAGTGGCACGACTAGAACCAAAACCAGAACCCAGGGCGTTGGCCAGAAATTCAAAATAAATTAAAAGCAATAATGTCATTGAGGCAGTGGCTTTGATTGGCATGCCATGGGCGGGGGGACTATACTGGGGGGAAGGGAGATCCTTCCGGGGAGACCTTCAAAACTTTTAATCTTAAATCAGCCGAACAACGACAAATGTTCGCAAGCAATTTCTTGTGCTTAGCAAATATTTACCCAATAAATTCCATTAAAACTAACAAATGGTTTACTTTTTAGCTTAAAACGTGGGGTCCTGGGCCAACTTTCGAGTTGTCTGCGTAGTTTCACGGCTAGGGTGGGGCACTGGGACTGTCTTTTGTCATCACCACGAAGTGCACTGAGCAAAATAGCCATTAAAACATAAAAAAATGTTATCAAGAAGGTGACGAAAGTTTCTTTAGACTCAAAAATCTTTGTAACGAAGTTGGTTCTAAGAAAATAGCTCTCTTCAAGTCTTTTTTCAAGTTTTTAGATAATATTCTCTTAAAAATAAAGTTTAATTAATACCAGAAACTGTTTTTTTAACAATATTTCCCCAAAAAAATTCAAAAAAACATTTGTGACGAAGTTAGTTAAAAAAAAATACCACTTTTCTTTTTTTCCAAGTTTTTGTACAATATTCTCTTAAAAACAATGTATTATTACTACCAGAACCCCTTTTTTTTTAAACAATTCCTCTAAAAAATGTCAAAAAACTTTAGTGACGAAAAAAGTTCTTAAAAAAATATCACTCTTCAAGTCTTTTTCCCAACTTCTTGTACAATATTCTCTTAAAAACAATGTATTATTACAACCAGAACCTCTTTTCTTAAGCAATTTTTATAACAAATGTCAAAAAACCTTAGTGACGAAATAAGTTCTTTAAAAAATATCTATCTTCAAGTCTTTTTCCCTAGTTCTTGTACAATATTCTCTTAAAAACAATCTCTTATATTATCAGAACCACCTTTTTTTAAACAATTTCTCTTAAAAATGCCAAAAATTGTCCACTTTTTTAAAGCAAAGTGTAAAAAGCAGCGAAGTGGAGAGTAAATGAAAAATGGGAAGCCCCCTAGGAGGGTTGGGAGTTGGGGGAAAAACCCGGAAGAGCTTACCCGGACCCCATGATGGGGTAAGCCGTGCGTAGGTGTCGTTGTAAGTACTGGAAGTGACTTTTTGTACCGATTTCTTGCGCCATCCCCCGACATCGTTGTTTGGCATTTTTTTTTGTTGTTGTCGGTTGGTTTTGGTATTTTTTTTGGTATTATTCGGTGGCCAGGATGCGCGGCGACATGCATAAAACAAAGAGAAGCGCCAACCAGAGTGAAAATAAATAAACATGCAGTCGGAGAAACTGTCCGAAAAAAAATACAGTGGGGATAGAAAGGGCGAGGTGGCATCCTGCGGCTGAGGTGGTTGCAAATTGGGAGTTGTGGCAGCAAATTGGTTTCACTTTTTCGCCCCCAAACCCCACCCCACAAAACAACACACAGTCGGGGGCGAAAATTAAACAACAAAAAACAACGACACGGTTTCAATGCCCAAAGTCAAATAAACTTGAGCTTTTCAGCTGATCCGAGATTTCCTAATTAAGTTGTGTGACGAATTCGAGGCAGTGTTTCTCAATTAATCAGATTAAAAGGATATTGCGATTAAATAGATCCGCTTTGAGGCCTTGAGATTGTGGGTTTTCTTGGAAAAAAACATGTTGGTGAGTGGTGTTTGGTTAGAACTAAGTTTGGTTGTAAAGTTTTTGGTTTTAAGAACATTCGTCACCTTTCCAATAAGCTTCAAAGTGATTAGATGGCTTGTGAGAGTAACTTTGAGACCTTGAGATTGGTTTTTGTTTAATTAAAACCTGTGAGGTAGATATTTTATAAGAATTAAACAAATTTTGGGATTAAAAGGGAATTCGTCACCTTCCCAATGGGCTTTTCATTGTAATACGCTTTCAAAAGAGCTTCAGCGATTAGATTATTGTAATTGGATGGTATTTTAGAGTCACTTTGGGCCTTGAGAGAGTGTTATTTCAATAGAACCCATTTCGTCACAACAGCTAAGAGTTAAAGGGCTTTCGTCACCCTTCCAATAAGCTCTTTTTGTGTGATAGAATGTGACTTTTGAAGATAATCCATATTTCTAAGACATTTTTAGACTTTTTAGATATTAATTAACGAAAGTCAGTGTTCTAGCTTGAACCTCCGATCAAGGTCTTGAGTTAAAAAGCCAAAAAAAAGCTCAAAAAGCCAAAAGTTGAAGAGAACATGGCTGGGTTCTGGTTTGATTGGAAAAATGTTTTCGAACACAACTGGGGAAAGGAACTTGGTAAACAGTTCTTCGATTGATTGCCGATTGAATTTGAGTCTGAGAAATGCTGAGCTCCTTTGCCTTCTATTCCTTCCGTTGTTCTAGGTCCTTTTCGCTTTCGCCAAGTCCTGGGAAAAGTTTCAACTTTGAAACCAAGTTTCCACAGCGTTTTCCAAGCTTGTGAAAATGAAGAGTGCGAGTGAGAGTCGAAAAAGATGAATGGTTCGAGGTTGGATGGTTGGTTGGTTGGTTGGTTGAAAAATAAAGAAAAGAAAATTCCAATAGCGTTGGCGAATAAAGAAATGAAAATCGCATTACAAGAAAAACTGAAAAGGGGACAAGGACCAGGACCATACCATACCATGGTGGAATTTTTCTTTTGTTTTTGTTACGAATCTGTCTGCTTTCTGTACCGACTGGGCTCCGTTGTGGTATTGGGACTTCTTATTCTTTTTGTTTTTTTTTTTTGTTGGTGGCACCCATATTAGGGACATCCCCTACTGCCACGCCCCTGTGATGATTGGCCAGTAGGAGGGAGGAAAGGGGGGAGGTAATTCTCCAGTCGAAGCGGCACTGCGGCATGCGGCATGTGCTTCCCTGTGTCCCCAAAGCCGCGCTGACAACTTTTTTCCACGACACTTTTCTCGCAGTTTGTGTGCTTTCTTTTTTTTTTTGGCCCGACGACACTTTGTTGGCCCTGTTTTTCCACTAACACGGAGAAAAAGAATCATAAAGTTTCCAGCACGAGCAGTAAATAAACTGGCGCTTTTTTTACCAACAGGGATTTTGTGAGAAATAGGGTTTTTAAGGTGGACCAGAATTAGTAGTTTCTAAGGGGGGAGTGGTCTATAAAAAGGTAGAAAATAAGGAAATAATAAAGGTTTTCTTAATTTTTAATACTTTTTTTTATGAGGAGTTCAAGACAGTATCTTTCTTGTCACTCTAAGTGTGCCCGTTTCTCTGTTTAACACAGAATATTATTGGCACTAAAGTTGGACAAAAATAAGTAGTTTCTGGGGGGAGTGAGGATTAATGGAAGAAGGTCTTTAAAAAGTTAGAAAATAGAAGCTTTTCTTAAATCTGCATACTTTTTTCAAGAGGATCTAAAGACAGGTTCTTGCTTTTCATTCTTAGTGTGCCCGTTTCTCTTTTTAATACAAAATATTAATCACCCTTAAATTGGACAAAAATTAGTAGTTTCTGGGGGGTAATAGCTGAGAAATGGAATAAATATCATACTTTTTGTAGATTTAAGAGGGAGATAGAGAAAAGGGTAGGAAACAGAAGCTTTTTCTAAAATTTCAACACCTATCCGGTTACTCTAGTGTGCCCATATCTCTTTTTTATACAAAATACCATTAAAGGCAGACAAAGAGTTCTTAATGCCAGAATACTATGTACCAGATTCCCTAAAAGTTCCAAATAATTATAAACTACAAACTATAATGAATAAAAATAAAATCTAAAATGCCATTCCAGTAAAAAACAGAAAATCCCTGAAAAAAGCAACTCTTTTATACAATTTTTCCCAACTGAAGACTAAACTTTCTTTATAACTCTTAACTTTAGAGTCTAAACTAGATTCCCTTAGTCTCAGTACCAGACTCCAGTCTCAGTCCCAGTCTCCGTCTCACTTGAGGTGCATTTAACTTTGAGTGTATTTTGTTTTTGAAGGAAACAGGGAGGCTGAGATGCTGGGAGGATGGGAGGACTCGCTTAACTCGCTTGCCTGCCAGACTTAAAGTTTATCGCTGCGTGAAACTTTTTAGTTGGTTTATATAACGCCGGGGCATCGAGAATCGAGAATCGAGGCATCCTAGGAATCCCTGGCCGTCCTGGTAGTCCTGGCACTCTTCTGGCATCCCTGGCATCCCTGGGCGGTAGAAACGAGAGCAAATTATGAGATGTCCTTGCTTTTGAATACGTAAGGAGCTGTTCCTACTCACAGAGCTTGCCCACAGAGTCCCATTTCCACTTTCTTTGCATCGAGTTGCTGGCTTAGTTTATTGTCGCCATTGTAGCTGCACGTGGTAAGTGGCTGATTGGGGCAACCTGGCTGGCGATCGGTGGCACCACCGGGCGGTCCTCTCCCATCGCTATCTGGAGCAACTGGAGTGCCAATCAGCGTTGTCCCTCTTGCCTCTCGCCTCTGACCTGTGACCCATGTCCTTTCTTCTTCATTTTTCTATTCAAAAAGTGTTTCTGACAAAAGCACACATGTCCTTGAATACAGGAATAAGGATATCAGGATAGCAATAGCATATTGTGTGTTGTTCAGAAAGCAAAAGGACGAAAGGATATGGAAGTGTATGGTCCCTGGTCCTTGGAAATGTTTATAAATTCCGACAACACTCGCTAATTAAGTAGAGCCCTGCCGAGGTCCTGCCGAGTCCTGCCGGACTGACCTATTAAATTAGAAAATCCTCCAACATCTGGTAAGTTGGAGCTGCGGCGCTTCCTGGGGAAGCCGTTCGCCTGCCAGGACCATGCCCCTTTTGGCACACAAATGGGCGGAAAAGCGCTGGATGCCAAAAGGCGAAATGAAGGAAAAAAAAGGATATAGAGAAGGCATGGAGGATTTATTGGTGGAAGATGGCTGTTGTTTTTAGAGAGAAAATAATTAGTTTGGAGGAGGGTTTTTTTTATTATTTTTTATATTTTTAGGGAGAAAGGGACTTGTTTGTCTAAAAAAAGACAAAATTTCTTAAAAAACACAAAAAAAAACACCTCCAAACGTGTTTAAGCTCGAAAGAACTAGTTCCTAAATATTCCAAATTCAAATCTGAGATATATTTACTCGAAAAAATAGACAAATTTTAAATTTTAAATAGTGTTCTAACATAATTATTATGTTTTTAGAGAGAAAAGGACTTATTTTGCTAATAAAAGACATAAAAAAACGTGTTTAAATATCCCAAAATATTCCCAATTAAAATTTTCTACCATGATGTTCAAATTTTAGAGATTCAAGGACTAATAATCCTGAAAAGATATAAAAAAAATACATAAAACTTATAATTATCATAAATAAAATTTTTTACCATAATTTTAAATTTTTTTTAAGAAAAATACCTATTATTTTGGAGATACAAGGATCAATATTTCTGAAAATAAATGAAAACAATGTCTAAACACGTTCAAACATGTCTAATCTTGTAAGAACTAGTTCCAAAANCTTGGAAATGTTTATAAATTCCGACAACACTCGCTAATTAAGTAGAGCCCTGCCGAGGTCCTGCCGAGTCCTGCCGGACTGACCTATTAAATTAGAAAATCCTCCAACATCTGGTAAGTTGGAGCTGCGGCGCTTCCTGGGGAAGCCGTTCGCCTGCCAGGACCATGCCCCTTTTGGCACACAAATGGGCGGAAAAGCGCTGGATGCCAAAAGGCGAAATGATGGAAAAAAAAGGATATAGAGAAGGCATGGAGGATTTATTGGTGGGAGATAGCAGGGAGTGGCTGTTGTTTTTAGAGAGAAAATAATTAGTTTGGAGCAGTTTTTTTTTTATTATTTTTTATATTTTTAGGGAGAAAGGGACTTGTTTGTCTAAAAAAAGACAAGATTTCTTAAAAAAGACACAAAAAAACATCTCCAAACGTGTTTAAGCTCGAAAGAACTAGTTCCTAAATATTCTAAATTCAAATCTGAGGTATATATATTCGAAAAAGTAGACAAATTTTAAAGTAAACATAAAACTTATACTTATCAGAAATACAATTTTTTACCATAATTTTAAATTTTTTTAAAGAAAAATACCTATTATTTTGGAGATACAAGGACCAATATTCCTGAAAATAAATAAAAACAATGTCTAAAAATGTCAAAAAATGTGTAATCTTGTAAGAACTAGTTCCAAAATATCCCAAATTAAAATTTTCCACCACAATTTTATATTTATTTTTGAGAAAAGGACCTATTTTCCTAAAAATACTTTAAAAAAAGACAAAAATGTCCAAAATATCAAAAATTAAAAGAACTAGTTCCATAATATCCCCAATTAAAATCCCTTAACCTGAAAATTCCCCCAAAAACGACATCACTGATGGGAGGGTGATGTGGCAGGCGCTGAAAAGTAGGCAACGCGAAATTGTGGCAGCTGCTGCTGCAGTCGAACGGATGGCAATCCGAATGGAAATTCAGAAATTCAGAAATATAACGGGGCACAATAATGGCGCTGGTGATGTAAGGACCTGGACTCATCCCAGCTCATTTTTCCTTCAATTTCGTGGCAGAGAGAGAAGCGGAAATCATTTTTGGAGCATCATAAATTGCATTCCTTTTTTTTTGTTTTTTTTTGGCATACGAGAGCAAGGACTCAGGACTCATCCTCTGACTGAAATCAAAATACAATCAAATTTATGCACAACAGTATTTAATGGGAGGTGGGGGGTGGCTTTTGAATGAAATTTAATTTTATTCCCAACCATTGGCTAGTTATTTGGAGATTTTCTTCAAAAAGAGGCCTCTTTTTGCCTCTAATCTTTGAATATTTTAATTATTTTGAATAAAATTTGATTGGAAATAAAGGATAAAAGGAATAAGGGACATATATCTGGCATTCTTGGCACCATTATCCCGGCCAAGGCGATGGAGGTTTCTTGCCAAATAACTTGGCCTGCCGCCAGTCCCTTGCCTCACTCCCAGTCTGTTGCAACAAAGCATCTGCAATCTGCAATCTGCAATCTGCAACGAAATAATATAATTTATCTCTCTCTTTATGAACGGGATGTGCTCTGGCATCGTGTTCTGACTCCATAAAATCAAAATTAATTTGCTAATAATGTTGTCGTAATTATCTAATTGCCTTCGCGCAGAATGTGCAGAATGCAGCTACTCCTGCTCCTGCTCCCTGCTCCCTACCTCCTAGTTGCCACGTTGATTGGTTCGATGTGTTGCACAACAAATTCATTAACTTGCCTCGCACCGAAAGCCGCATAAAATAATTATAGAGTGCGCTTAATGACTAAGCCGCTAAAAAGAGCATTTGCGATGTGGGTGGAGGACTTCTGCAATTTATTAATGCGATTACAGTTTAAAAGTGGCTTTAAATTGGCTATTTTAACTATAGTTGGACAGTTGCAAGGGTATGAAGGTTTTAAAGATAGATTGTAACTATCTTTAGATAGAAATTAGGCTGTGGAGCTAGGAATCAGGGGACTTTTGTTACTTTCTTCCCTCCCAAAGGACCTCCTTGATACTCTTTCTTTCATACTTTTCTAAGAAAACTATAGAAGAAGTGGTTAAAACTTAATTTTAAAACAATTAAGGAACAATTTTCAAGGTTATTTCTTTTAAAATCCAAAAAACAAAGATAGAATTTAAAGATAATTACTTCTGATATAATACTACACTGTTTATAGTACGGTAAGTGAAACTAACCTTAAAATACCCTACTTTTGAAAAAAGGACATGTTTAAAAAGGTTATATATAGTCCTTTTTCAAGGATTATTAAAAAAAATAGAAAAATAGAGTTAGAACCCAAAAATAAGTACTGCCACCAGAAAGGACTAGAATACTTGGCTTTGTATTTCAGAGAAGGAAAAATTAATGCAGGACATTGTGGAAGAGTACAGTGAGAAAAATAAATAGAGAAATTAATAAGAGCATAAAACTATTAATAAAAAATAAAACAACAAAAAAAAATACTTAACAGTTGAGAAATAAAAAAAGTAGAAATTTAAAATAATTAGATAATTAGGATTGATTTAAATCATATATTTTTTTTAAGTGTAGTACAAATTTTCGATTCCAATTCGAATTTTAATAAACAAAGGCTGTGGCTAGTGAGTGTGTGGGCGTGTCTAATGGGCGGCCAGGATGCGGGTGGCGGGTAGCGGGCAGTGGAGAAGGAGGGCAGGAGGGCAGTCAGGACAAAGTCAACAAAGTCCTGAATCCAAATCCGTATCCGAATCCGAATCCGAATCCGACTTCAAAAAAGGCAAATCCCCCCAATGGAAGGACACACAAACACACACACACATACACACACACACACACACACACACATGCGACATGTGATTGCTCCTTGCCACCAAAATAGACCGCAGGCGATGTCAACCGCTCCGCTCCGTTCCTCAATCCGAATCCTTTTTTTTCCCGAATCCGCACTCCTGCCCGCACCCGCACCCGCACCCGCAAATGCAATGCGTTTGTTGATTCACCAGGACTGGTCAGGACTGGAGTCCCTGCGCCCCCCTATGCTCCTGCCCCCCTTGCCGGGGAGTTAAGCGGCGCGTAATTATGGCCGCCAGTTAAGAGCCATGGCCGCCGAAAAGGTGGTAGGGGGAGGAGGAAGGGGGCTGTGGTGGCCATAAAACTCAAAGAGCATGCAGGAGCGACTGGGTCCTGGACCAGGACCAGGACCACTTTTTTTTTTTGTTTAAAGCTCAATGCGGTGCGATCGACAGAAAAGGCAGAAAGTTAGGCCCGAGGAGCTAAGCCTGAGGGGGGGCACTGAGAGAAAAGGGGGGGAAGTTACTTTACTAGGTG
>JAJJHT010004648.1:3373093-3383822 GCA_021223865.1 Drosophila pandora | reverse complement strand
GTTTTTAGTATTTTTAGTACTAGTATTAATCCGAAAACCCCCTTTCTCACCGTAAGCTAGTGCCCCCCTTCCATTTCCATTCCAATTTGGCATTTTCCGTGTTTATTTTACGAAGGACTCTCCTGCAGACGGGCATGCCTGTGTAGCCAGTGTCCTGTTTCCATTGTCCTGTGTCCTCTGTCCCATGTCCTGTGTGTCCTGTAATCGAACAGAGAACAACGGACAGGCGGACAACAGGCGGACAGGCGGACAGCGGACACAGGAGTCACCAGAGTCAAATCGATAGCTAAGCGTGCTTGCAATTGAAAGCCGGCCGAAAGTCCGAGTCGGATTATCGCCACAACATCCACTAAGTGCCGTCTGTGTTGCTCGTGTCCTTGCAGGTCTCCTGGGTGCGGCATCGGGACATCCACCTGCTGACCGTCGGCCGCTACACCTACACCTCCGACCAGCGGTTCGAGGCCATGCACTCCCCCCACGCCGAGGACTGGACTCTCAGGATCAGGTACGCCCAGCGCAAGGACTCCGGCATCTACGAATGCCAGATATCGACGACGCCGCCCATCGGACACTCCGTTTACCTCAACATTGTTGGTGAGTGCTTTTAATTCCCTAGGGGGGCTTTAATTAATCTTATTTTAATCGAAATATTTCACTTTTTAACTTCCACTAAAATGGCCAAAAAAAGTGGACTTTCAGTTCCAGTTGGAACCTAACGGAATTAGAGAGCAAGAAAAAAAGTGCCCTCCCCCTTTGACTTTCAGAATTTGGATCTCATTGCAGGGCCAAGCAAGAGATCCTTATTACGTCTCTTTTCCACTTGGGGCTGTGAATAATTTTTTTTGGTTCTTCCTCCTCTTTGGTTCTCCCTAAAATGAGCGTGGATCGTAGGCTTTCTTAAATGAGAGTGATGGAAAGTCTTTCAGTGGTGGGCAGAGGGGGGCCCATCACTCTCTCCTTATGGTCGAGCAATGGCGTGGAGCGTAGGCTTTATTAAGTGAGAGTAATGGAAAGGCTTCTACCGTTGCTCTCCCGGCAGTGGGTGCCATTTTTCTTCTCTATTGCTCCTCTGCCCTCCAGGCTCTCATTAACGGGCGAGCAATGGAAGCCATCCACACCTGCGCTCTTGCAAAGGCCGTAATTGTCACTTCGCCGGCTAGGGGAATTCATTCCCCATTTGGGTCTTGCCGCGTTCGCAAGTGTTTTTTCAACCGTCTCTCCGTTAAATAGTAAGTGCAAAAAAAAAAATTGGCAAAAATTGGCCTTTGATTGTGATTTTAATTGTAATACAAAGTGATCAAAAAAAAGTGATAAAAAAAATAAGTAAAAAAAAATTATCCGAGTTAAAAAAAAAATAGTTAATTTTTATAAAATTGGAAAGGTTTAGTGCCTGACTTAGGGTTCATTTTATTGTGAGTGTTTGTAGCTCAGGTCCTAAATAATACTATATATTTTATTTTTTTTTGTTTTAATGTGTGTTTTAAAATTTATTTTATTAAGCTATGGTGAAATTCGCGGCGGTTTCGGGAGTGCGCTTTCTGCGAGACCCAATGGAAGTGTGAAAGAAAGTAACTGTAACTGTTTATACAGCTAACTGTAATTAGAACTAATCTAATCACTGAATGAATGGAAAATTTGGAATTGTGATTGGAAATCCATGTGAGTTTTCTTAAATTTGTCCTTTTCTTTTTAAATTAAATTTGTATATATTTTATTTATTGTTATTTTAACAAAATAACAAAATTGATTATTAAGCATCATTGCATTTCATTTTTCATCAAAATCAAAAATCTTTATTAAGTGAGAGTGATGGAAGGCCTTCCACCATTGCTCTTTCGGCAGTGGGTAGCCATGTTTCTTCTCCATTGCTTCTCTGCACTCCAGCCTCTCATTAACGGGCGAGCAATGGCGTGGATCGTAGGCTTTATTCAGTGAGAGTGATGGAAGGCTCTCCCTTCCACAACGGCAGTGGGTGGCCATTTTTCTTCTCCATTGCTCCTCTGCACTCCAGCCTTCCACCATTGCTCTCTCGGCAGTGGGTAGCCATTTTTCCTCTCCATTGCTCCACTGCACTCCAACCTCTCAATAACGGGCGAGCAATAGAAGCCATCCACACCTGCGCTCTTGCATAGGCCGTAATTGTCACTTTGCCCGCTAGGGGAATTCATTCCCCATTTGGGTCTTGTCGCGTTCGCAAGTGTTTTTTCAACCCTCTCTCCGTTCAATAGTGAGTGAAAAAAAAAATATTTGGCAAGAATTGACTTCTGATTGCGTTTTTAATTGTAATAAAAAAAAATAAGTGATAAATTGGTAAAACAAATATATTTCTTTTTTTTCGGTTTAGTGAGAGTTTAAAATTAAATTTATTAAACTATGGTAAAATTCGCGGCGGTTTCGGGAGTTTCGTTGAGACCAAATGGAAGTTTTAAAGAAAATAACTGTAAATTTTAACAATTTTGATTACAAATCCATGTGAGTTTTTAACTTCTTTTCTTTGTTTAATTATAAAAAAAAACCAATTATCTCAGATCAAAGTTCTTAAATTAGGCTTTTTCGATTTTTTGTGAGATATCCCCTTTTAATAATTTAAATTATTTCCATAACTTTTTAATATATTATCCGATTTTCAAGCGGAATATCGCAATCGATTTCTAGACTAATTCTTCATAATTCTAAATCAAAATCATAAATATTTTTTTTTTAATTCTGTAGGTTGACCCTTTCTTCCGATTTCCATATCTTTTTCATTTCTTATCCGATCTTGAAGCGGAATACCGTAATGGACTAAGAGGCCGATTCTCCATCAGAATCCTTGATAGAAGTTTTTCTTAAATATCCTTCTAATTTTCCACCCACCCCCTTTCACCCCTCCCATCTTCCATCATTGCCAATTTTCTTCCGACTTGGCTGCAAGGCTTAGTGGCAGAAAGGATGGTATTACAACACACACACACACACACATACATCCACACACACCTCGCTTATTGCCACGCGGAGTAGAGAAGAAGAGGCATAGCCACCCATTATTATATTAATTCCCACTCCCTCGCCCCGAAAAAGTTAATCAGACCGAGTCGGAGTCCGAATCCTCGTCCGAGATGTTGTTGATTTCGCGAATTGTGGTCCTGGTCGCAGGATTGTCGCCAATTTGTATGCCAGCACACCCATACTCTGCCCCCCTCCCCCTGTCGCTCTAGTGTCTCTGGTTCCGTTTCTTAACCGGCTCTTCCGGGTTTCTGGTCCTTGGTCCTTCGGGGTGGCGGAGGAGGCGGTGGAGGCCGGGGAGGCGGTCGTGGCAGCGCTTTTAGTTGGCTACGTGTGAGTGATTTGCCAACTACTTTGATGTTTACACTGATATCCAATCTGGCAGCAAACACACACCAGGACACAGGCACCAGGACTAAAGCAACAACAACTAAAGAGACAACAACAACAACAAGAGGGACAAGCAACACACACACCACTGACACCCAACGAATGTTGACCACTTGATGGCGTATCTATTTCCGGGTCTCCATTTCAGCATCCATCAGGCCATCTCTCTCTCAGGCTATCAGGCTGTAGCTATCTCTTTCCTTTTCGCCTGTGTGTGTGCGCTGGTGTGTGTCCTGGTGTGTGTTTGTTGGTGTTGCGCACATGTTTGTGTCGTTTTATGGCAGCTTTTTGCTGTTTGATGATTCCCCCGGGCACCATTTGCACTTTATGGCTTTTCACAGGCCGCCAGCAGGAGCAGCTCCTCGTCCTGCCACGTCCTGTCCTGTCTCGTCCTGCCACGTGAGGTGGTGATGGTGGTGGTGCAGGAGGAGCTGCTGGCCTGGCCGGAGGTGTGGCTGCCTCGGCTCATAAATCACAACTTATGCGACCCAGAGATGTGCAAAAAAAAGAGAAACAGGAATGCCAGGATGCCAAGGATCCTGAAGGACATCGGTCTTCCTCAGACACCATATTTTCAAAGGGTTTCTGGTTAAAAGTAGGCCTCTCCTGGTGTCTGAAGGACTTACGATTAGAATTTTTTCACTTTTTGGTCAAAAAACTAAAGGAGGAGCTGAAGGATATCATACTTTTTAATAAGGACCTCCGTAATTTCTCTTATTAATTGTTGAAAAAAAATTGCAAGAAAACTAAGCGAAGAGTGGCCATGGGTGTGTATCCTTAAAAAGGACATAAGGGGGGGTAGTCAGAGCCAACAAATAGGAAAATAAATAATGCAAATTTGTTTATTTTTCACACTGTCACAATATTTGAATAGTAATCACATGGAGGGACATGGCAGGGGGGAGAGACAGAGAGACAGACAGACAGAGAAGGGTCCTGGCGAATAGGAATAGGAGGAAAGGACGAAGGACGAAGGACGAACATGTGTACGGTTGCATGGAACAGACTATAAACATAAACCACACCATTATTATAATGTCAACACAAACACACATAATTCCACTTTCAACACTTTGCCTTCGGGGCTAGGACCAGACCAGGACTTTGGCAGGACTCGGCCTGCCAGGATATGGATAGGGATACGGAACTGGGGCGTGGGGCGTGGGGCTTGGGGCTTGGGGCGTGGCAATCACGCACAAACACATTTGCGGTTGTTTGCCAGAAAGCAGCCTCGATTCTGGGCTTTTGTTTGCAGATCAGACCTTTCCTGAGACACTGAGAGAAATCACTACACACTTTACACCATCTTTAATTAAAAGAAAATAATAAATTTCTCTCAGTGTGGTAAGAACTCTAGTTGGTAGCTTTTGGTGTTAGTTAGTGGCGAAGGACAAACGTTAACATTCGTCGTCCTTGTTATGCCAAATGCCAGCAAATAAAGTGCGATCCAGAGTGGAGGAGGAGGGGGTGGGTGGTGCGAGTTATTGTTTTAGGGGGTGCCACATGCGATATGCCGAAAGTGAAATAATTCAAGTCGATTTCCAGGACTAAGGGCTGGGAGGGAGGAGGGCAACTAATAGTGACGATATGTAACGAATACAGACATGCAGAGACACCAACAAACATGTACAGACTTGCACGGATCGTAATGCAATAAACTTGGGTGTAATTTTCGGGCAATCAGCCCAAGGATATGGACGATGATGCTCCAAGGAGCGGCACTCGAAGGACCAATAGCCAACTAGATTGCTTTCCAATTCGATTAGGTATGATTCCTCACTGAATCAGGCATGATTATCAAATGACTAGTCCTTACCCAGTTACCCACTTGCACTTGACCCACTCTCTCTTACATAATATGCATTGTGGTGCGGCATATTGAATATATAATGCACGGATGATGGATTCGGCCTGGGCATCCTGTCAACTGCAAGCTGTTTGTCCTACCGACAGGACAAAAGTCCTTTTGTCCCCGATTGTTCCGGACAGTCCAGAGTCAATCAACGGACAAAAGTCCATTTCGCATTTCGCATTTTGCATTTCACATTTTGCATTTTGCATTTTGTCGTTTGTCGAATCGAATACCGCACTCTGAACTCTGGCATTCATATATGCATGCACAGTACAGTACGTGGCATATGTATAAGTTCATAAGCCGCTCGCCCAATCAACTATTGAACCGATGAACCGATGAACCGTGTACGTGCTGCCATGTCATTGTCCCATTGTTGTCCATTGTCCCCTCAAAAAAGTGCTTGTTGCTTCCAATTCCCCAGATTCTATCCATCTGCCCCTTTTTGTGGCGCCCCTCTCAGTCGAGGTTCAAGGGTTTTTGCCAAAAAAAAGAGTGATTATATTAGAGATTATTATTAGTCGATAATATTTAGTAGATATTCTATAAGAAGTCTTTAAAGACAGCCATTTAAAGTCCTAGAAGAACGCTGCCACATGTTGTACGGCTGAGAAATAACTGAAATTTGATCTAGGAGCTATTAGATATAAAATAAACTTTATTTTCTTTTCAAATTTTTGGCGCTTAACCTTTATCTTTTGTTATTTAATAGATGTGCTCTAAAAAGCCTTAACAGCTCCTAAAAGAGTGCTTCCACATAATGTACGGCTGAAAAATAGCTCGGATAGATCCTAGAGTTTAAACTAAACTTAATTTTCATACACATTTTTTTCACTTAGCTCTTAATTTAGGTCAATATTCTAGTTCCATTAATAAATATTCTCTAAAGAGTCTTTAAAATAATTCCCCAAAAGAGCGCTGCCACATAATGTACGGCTGAAAAATTACTTAAATAGATAGAGTGTAAAAAAAACTCAATTTTTTGTCTAATTTTTAACGCTTAGCTCTAAATTTTATTTTGTAAGTCCTTTTATAGATATTCTCTAAAAAGTCTTAAAAATAATACTATATAGTTCCCTTTAGAGGCGCTGTACGGTTGATTGGATAGATCTAAGAGAATAAACTTCATTTTCTTGTCCTATTTTTGGCGCCTAACTTACAATTTGTTGTAATTTAATAGATGTTCTGTAGAAACTCTTTAAACAAACTCCTTAAACTGCCGCTGCCACATAATGTACGGCTGGGAAAACTCGAAAAATGAAGATTTCAAGCATCGCTTAAGCTTGGCTTAAAGTCCAACTATTTGGCTAAAGAAGCCATTCAAGTCGAAAGTTTATCGCTTCGCCGGCATATTCCGAGGGGGTGGGCCGTGGTAGCATGGTGGAATGGTGGAAAAATGTTGACGGTATCATAAAATCGCGCCTCGTAGAACAATGGCGACAACGTCAAAAGCCGGGACAACAAATTTTATTACCCACAGCCCACAGTCGGCGGAAAGATGAAGGTTCTGCGATGGGAATGCCAAGAACCAAGAACTGAGAACTTTGGGACAATTGAATTGAAAAAGCATAAAGGTTTATGAGCGTGTAAGCCTTTGCCTTTCCCTTTCGTTTAGAGGCTTGGTGCTTGGTGTCCTGGTTGTGTGTCCTGGTTGTGGGTGTCCTGGTTGTGGGTGTGTGGGTGTAACTACCATCCTCTAAGTGGGTGCTTGTGTGATGTTATAGGCGGCATTACGCTAACCTTTATGGCGGATGGGGGAAGAAATAAAAACTTTAAGGCTTCAAATGAGAGATTAGAAGGCGTTGAGAGGCAGGAAGAGTTGGTATTCAATTAGAAGATCTTTAGAAGACAGTCTCCGGGACTAAAGAGAGTGGAGAAACTCAACAGAAGACAGTCTAATGTCCCTTTCTCTTGAGACACCTCTTGAGAAAAGGGTTTTGACTTTTATTTTGTGTTTTTATTGAAATTTATTGTTTGATTTACAAGAGTTTAAGTGGCAGGCAGAGAGGGGAGGTGGGAAAGGGAGGCAGAAAGGACATCCATAACAACAAACATGAGGAGAAAGAGAAAGAGAAAGAGAAAGGATATGGCCCTTCGGCCATAAATCACATTCGAAAGCGCCGGCATAAAAGTTGCAAATTAGGCTCGAATGTTGACACGGCGATTAATCAAAGTGCAAGTGGGGCAGGGAGGGCGCCAATGCAGCAACTAATTCGATAAGAGAGCAGGACTTATTAGCGGACAGGACTAGACTCTAGGGGGTGTAGGGTGTAGGGAGTAGGGGGGAGAAGGATATCCCCGAAAAGGATAACCCGAAAGGAGGCCATGAATCATTCATAAGCGCCGCTTACACTCCTCTAGACATAGACTCCAATTGCCAGAGGGTTGATTAATGAGTTGGAGTTGCCTCTGCCTCTGCCACTCCCCCTTTGCCTCCCTCTTTGGCCGTTTGCAGTTAGGTCACGCACTATGACCCAAGGATAGCAAGGATACTGCACTTTTCCAAACAGAAGAGGCTCTAAAATGGTGGTTTTCTTATCTCTTCTTCAATAATTATTTATTTGTTAGTCTTTAGACCCCGTTTCTCTCAGTGTAATGAGCGGGAATTGCTTTCTAATCGAGCCACTCCTCATAAGGATAATGGCCATTTGGGGCGAGAAACTAAAAATCACCAAAGATAATCCCTTTGGAATGCACTAGGGAGTGGCTAGCATGGAATGACCTCTCCCCCCCCTCTTGACCTGGCCAAATTAAAAGTAAAAAGGTCATAAATTCCTTTCGGGACTAGGGGAATGCCAAGAGGGAGAGAGGGGATCCGATATGGCGGGGGTAGAAGGAGGGGGATCGGTAGCTATTTGAATGTGCGCTGCGGATGGCGTCGCATGAATGGCATAAATAATAAACCTGCCACATACTTCATGCCACAAATACACACAGACACAGATACACCCACACACTCTCACACACACACACACACACACACACACACACAGACAAACAGCATCCGAAAGCGTTTTGATGATTTCCAGCTGGTCCCTCGTGTCGTATGCGTAATATTTGTTTAATATTAACTCGCCGCACATCCCCACATGCCACCATGCCACCACGCCACCATGCCACATGGCACGCCCGAATGACCCACAATTTCCTACGCAGTTTCCTCCCCCCTCCCTCACCCGCCAATAATATCCTTTCGAGACATCCTTTGGCTTTGTTTTTAAAGGAAAAGGGCCTTCGGATCAATAAGTTTAATGTCTGCTGGCTGTGGAGAGTTTAAGATGCCAGTTTAAGAAAATAAATAAACGAAGACGGGCCAGAAATTAAACAAAAGAAGACACTCCTTCCTTGGCTTGAAACAGAAACTAAAGCTTTCAAGCCAGAAAGCCAAAAAAAAGAGTAATTTTTAAGGCCTATATTACATAAGGAAAGTTTCAGGTTAGAAGAGTTCCAGTTGAGAGATCAAATCTGCGGCAAAATGGGGCACGTAGAAGGAGCAAGCACCGCAAGAGGAGATAACTGCTGCCTCGCAGCATAAAGAACTTCAAATGGAGATTGGGAGATACGAGCACGTTGCATAACAAAATGGGGCATGCCTCCAGAGACCCCAAGACCCAGAGACCACCCACAACTTGCTGCCTGCCAGTACATAACTTTCACTAACCTTTGGCGGCGTTTCTTTTGCCAAGAGACCACATTACCGTTAGCAGGCTATACTAACTGCACTTTCAGACAGGCACAGACAAGCACAGACAAGCACAGACACGCACAGACACGCACACACTTGCTCGGGCTGGAAACTGACGAAAGTTGCTGAAGAAACGGAAGCGCCACGGCAGCCATTTTGCTGTTTTTCCCCAAAAATGGCGACCAAGGGGGCGTGGCACTAGGAGCAAAAGGCGTCTGCCAAGAAATCCCTATTTATTAGCATCGCAAGAAGAAGCAGAGAGCACTAGAGAGAGGCTCTAAATGTGTTTTTGTGGGTGAAAGGGAGGGGGATAGTGTATGTTATGGGGTATAATAGTCAGACACTGATAGTTGTTCTACTAGAATTCTATTGAATTTCTTAGAAAACGTGCTTTAAAACTAAAAACTAATATAATGTTGCAAGCCACCCATCTAGTTGCCACATTGTAGTCTGTAGTCCTGCTGGGCAAAGGAGATTTCAATCAGTGTCCTTGAACTAATGACACAATTTGTTGTTGCACTGTAGCCCCCTCCACTATCTCTCTCTCTCCTCTCCTCCTGTCCATGTTATGCCTTTGTTCCCCTCTCTCTCTCTAGCAGATTGCATTTATTTCGTTTCACTTTTTGCTAGAATGGGATGTCCTGGGAAGGTCCTCTGGAAAGTCAGAAATTGTTTTACGATGAATAGGAAAGTAAACAAACGTGTAAATGTCAAACACACGCACGGACATGCTCTTTTTTTTTCTCTCATGCTCTTCTCCCCCCTATGTATGGGATTCAATTTTCATCTCTCTCTCTCTCTTGGAGATAAGGGCAGCGGGGGTCTCCACATCTCTGGCATACATCGCAGCTGGAAAGAAAACAATTTAACGTAACGGTAGATAAACTTTTTTTTCTTAAACAGGCTCGGGAGAAGCTCTCTCTTTTGTTCTTCTTCCTCTTTTTTTTTTATATTTATTGTTGTTGTTGGGGGACTTAACTGGAATGAGCTTTCTAAAATGCTTTATGCGCCATTTTGTTTTTGGAATAAGAACTCATCTCTCTCTTCTTTGCTCTTCTCTTTTGCAGAACCTGTTACTGAGGTGATTGGGGGACCAGAATTGCACATCAACCGCGGCTCGACCATCAATCTGACATGCATCGTCAAGTTCGCCCCCGAGCCCCCACCCACCGTCACCTGGTCGCACAATCGAGAGGTAAGTGGCTCTCTTTCCTCTCTTCCTTTACATTCTCTCCCCATTCCAAGGATCATAAAAAACACTGAAAAAAAATTACACTTGACATATGTAAACATGGATGAGGTTTCTGTCCTGCCTTCTGTAGGGATATTTTTATGCTGTCTTTTTGGTCCTGCGAGACGATCTCAGGACATGTCAGGACTAGTCAGGACAAGCAAGGGAAAGATTTTCAAGCTCTTCTTGAAAGCTCTCTTCTGGCACTAGGCTTCTTGAAGCTATATCCTTAATCCTTGATCCTTAATCCTTAATTCAAGCAAAGAGAAGAGAATTCCTGCCGCAAACTCATTTACTTTATGATGGCCCAGGACTCTTTTTTTTTTGTCAAGAAACTTTGTTGTCCTTTCCTTCCTTCCCCATACACACATAGAGAGAGATCCTGTTTCTTTTTTTTTCTCCTTTTTTTGGCAATGAAGGGAAGTCTGTGGCCAAATAAGAAGACTAAGCTCCGGCCCCCTGGCTTGACTAACACGCTGTCATTAATAAAAATTTAACTAACATGCCCCGCCCACATCCCTCATCCCAAAACGGGACAGAAATGCCATCCATGCCCACAACAACAACAACAACAATAACCGAAATG
>JAJJHT010004648.1:3316745-3351946 GCA_021223865.1 Drosophila pandora | reverse complement strand
TGATCTGCTCGTGGAGGCCACCACCTCCTCCTCCTCCGCCGCCGCTCAGGAAGTTGAGCTTGGGCGGTCCGTACTTAATGGCCGGTGGTCCGTACTCCCGGAAGGGTATCTGCTGGGGGACGCCGTACTCCCGGTGGGGCACGTGCTGCTGCTGGGGCGGCGGGCCGTACTGGGGGGCAGGACGGGGCGGCGGGCCGTATGTGTCGAAGCCGGCCTCGCGGCGCTTCAGCTCCTTGCCGCTGAGGACCGCCTGGGCGGCACAGCAGCAGAGGGCCAGCAGAAGGGTAAGGCGTAGTGGCATCTGGAAGAGAGGGCGGTTTAGGACACAGGATAGGGGATAACAAGTGGTTCCTGGGATGGGAATGGGAATGGGGATGGGGATTAAGGATTCACACAAAAGCCACTGTTGCCTCTGTTACCACTGTAGATCACTTTTTCGAAACCAACTATCATCTTGAACACTTTATGGCCACTTTAAACACTCGACTCGATGGTCTTGCAACCTCTTTGTTTACATCTCGAGCAGCGTCCTTCACTTTTAAGTGTTTACATTATTTTTTAAAATAAATACTTAATGATAGGCCAACTAGGCCTCTACCCCAACTATCTGCCGGATAGTCGTATCAGTATCTCGAGCTGTCAGGCCGCAACCCTTTCGACCGAGTCGTCGTCTCATTTGTCAGCTGTCTGGTCGGGGCGACCTTTTTTTTTGGCCACCAGCCACTTGTCAGTCTGTCAGGGCTTGTCAGAGGTCCCAGGTTAGAGGTTAGAGATCAGAGGCCGCAGGCCAGGCTCTGGCACTGTCAGGTGTCGTTTTTAAGGAGGGGGGGCCAAGTATATGCCGCCATAATCTGCGCTAATTTGCCAACCTACTGACCTAAAGTCTCTCGAAATTGTTAAAAAATAATTACAATTTGGCAATAGTGCAATAAAAATTGGCCAAGATAGACCCATTTGGGCCGCAGTTGGTCCAGAAAACAGTGCTATAATACGCTCTAATTAAAACATAACCCGACCGGCTGTCATTACCACCAACTTTATGGCAGCCATCATCGTCATCATCATCAATAATTCAGGCGGGCAGCCGAGTCTTGGATTTCGTGCCAAAAAAAAACCAAGACTTGAAAGCCAAAAGAAAAAAAAAGAAAATAAAAATAGCCAAGACGTTTAATTGGTTTAATGTTTAACAACAAAATGCTGCAACAACCGACCAACATTTTGGCCCAAAAACTGTATCTATATCTGTATTTGTATCTGTATCTGTATCTGTATCTGTAGCTGTATCTGATTGTTTGTATTTCGGTTCGTTCATCATCTTTTAAATTCCACGCACAACACGCGAATTAGCCGTGGTAAGAGGCGGTAATGCCAACAATAGAAAGAAATAAAAATAAAAATAAAAATACAAAAAACCAAAAACCAGATATTCGCGGATCAACCGCAAAAAAAAAGGTGACGAAGCTGGAATGCCCTTAAAAAAAAAAAAAGAAATTACATAAGAAAGTGATTGGTGGAAAGTGACGTAAACGGAAAGTGAAGGTATCTCAAGATGAGTTCGGAACGATTTCATTTTTAAATTGGCCCTCAAGACTCAATTAACATACCACTTTTGATTAAAAATAGTATTAATTATACTTAGGAAAGAGTATTTAGTAGATAGTACTAACTAACACCTCTTACTAAGCCTTTCAAGCTCTTCACTTAAGCCATCATGGTACACATTTTTGAAAAGAATGAAACCACAATGTCTCTTTATTTGGCCAAAAAAAAAAAAAATAACAAAACCATTGTATTAACTTGGTTATTATGTCATTTAGTTATNTTTTTTCCCCCCCCCCCCCTCGATTGCATAATGGCGGCTATCAGCAATCTTTGGAAATGGAAATGTAAATGGAAAAGTGCACCTCAATGGTCAGCGATGCGCATTGAATACCAGTTGTTGCCACAATGACCGCCGCCAGCAACGCTTAAATGTCATAAGCGGCCAAAAAAAGGTGGCAGAAGACGCTGAAGACGAAGAGCGGTTAAAAGAAGAAGAGTTACCCCAAAAGGTAACTTTCACTTTGGACCGTATAGTAGGTAGAGTCTCTGGAACTGGCAATGGTGGGGATGAGTAGGTGTCACAAATGTTGGCAGTGAAATTATGCGCCGCGTTATGGAGATGGAGATACATTATAAAAGAAATGGCAAACAATTAAAAGAGGTGATGCCTCTCTTCCCATTGTCTCCCAGAAGCGTGTGAAGTGACCCGCATGTGGCCACCACTTGCAACTCCTCCGCCACCTCCTCCCACAACTTCGAACTCAATAATCCCATTGAATTGTCTTTTTTTTTGCACAGTGCACTGTAAATAGTTTCTTAATTTTCTCAAGAGGAAGCTATTCTTTTAACCAAAATAGATGACTTATTTGAGACAAACTCCAGATTCCTCTTAGATTTCCTCTAGAGCCGTACATTATGCAGCAGCTTCTCTTTAAAAAAAAATTGTAATTTGCAAGCAACTACTAAGCTCTTAACTTTTAGGCCTCTTTTCTCAATAAATTAGTTCCTAAAACTCTTCAATTTACAACTCCCTTTTTGAAGAAAAATCTAAAAAATAAACCCTAACCTTTCCTACTTTTTTTTGCAGTGGACTTGCCTCTGTTTCTTGCCTCATTTTGTTGCAAGTCACCAAGTCAGTTGGTCGCATATGTGGGCCTATGACAAAAACAAAAAATAAAACAAAAACCAAACAAATGCCATCTTTTAATGTCACCCAGAGGCGACGATGATGGTCGGATGGTCGCTTTCTTTCGATGTCTGGGATGTCTGAGGCTGGTTCGTTCGATTTCTGCTCATTAGCATAGGCCACAAATTTTCGGTTATTGATGCTAAACAATTGACAACAACGGCCGAGGGAGACACAGTCACACATCTATGGACAGAAAACAAATGAACAGCAGCAGCCATCGGAAAACACAACTGCGAGTGCGGCCGAAAAACAAATAAATAAACATTTGGCCGGCAAAACTTTCACTCTCTGCTGAGAAAACGTCAAATTTAGTGGCAAGATGAAAACAGCAAGGTTGTTCCAGGAAATGGGTGGCAAGTCAGTCTGGAAGGAGGGTCAAGGGTCAAAGGGTCAAAGGGTTGCCTCGGCTGAGACACATCCTGGGCTGCTGCGAGCAAGTTTCTGGCCACAAACAGCCGGTGCCCAAGTCGGTGCCCCAAAAGTCGAGAATCGTAATCTGCGTTAATTAAATTTAACCCCCTAAAGCCCCTATCCCCACTACCCTCCCATCCTCTCTCTGAATACGAAATTATTTATGAATCAATTTCGATAATGAATAAATTATGTCGGGAGACACGGCGGCAGCAAGAGCTCCGGCAAATGAATAATCTCAGCCAGGATTCGGCATCAATTTTCATTTGATTCCATGTCCCTCCCGGACCTGAGGCAACCCTCATCAATTAGCCGAGGTCGCTGGGGCAAGGTCACCGGCGCAGGCGCAGGCGTAGGCGTCTAGAACCCTTCCGCCCCCTCTAATCCTTCTCTAGCTCCTCCAAGTCGTAGGCTTTTGTGTAATCCTTGTTTTTTGGGGCTTCCTTGTTTTTGGGGAAATGATGGATTTGAATTACCATGCCGGGGTTGCTTTCCGCGGATTATCCTTGCAACACAGGGGGGGGGTGCACTTTAAAAAAATTCGCTCAACGGCAGCTGCTGGTTCGTGTTTTTTTTCTTCGGTTTTTTCCACACCACTTCACAAAAGGACCCGGGGAAAAAAAATATATATAAAATGGCAAAAAAAAAAAAATAAGAGTAGCTGCACCCGCGGATGAGATCGCACGGGATCGAATAATGAATGGTTCGAATAGTTGTTCGAATAATGCTCGAATAAGTTCGAACAAGATCTCGGGATCGTGGGGCGCCTGCGTGCGCCGCTTGTCACTCGCGAGTTGAAAATGCTGCCGCTGAGATGATAACGCCAGCTCATATAGGTAATAGCCCGGCCGGCGCCAGCGTCGCCGCAGCTGCGCCGTGGCAGTGCCAGTAGTGCCAGTGGCAGTGGCAGTGGCAATGGCAGTAGCAGCGCAGTAACAGCGCAGTCGCAGCGCTGTCGTGTCTCTCCAAAAATAAAATCCAAAAAAAAAAAAACTCAAACCCCAAAAACCCAATCCGAAACCGAAACCGAAAGTGAAGAAATTTCGTAAATAAAAAAATAAAAAAAAAAAAAGCAAGGTGCTCGAAGCTCGAAAAGGGACAGTCGGTATCCGTGAGATACAAAGATACAGAGAGAGATGATTTCCCTCTCAATGGAGTATCTCGAAGCGACTTGTTTTGCAACTTTTTTTTAAGTTTTTTTCTATTTTTTTTTGGCAACTGTGAGACCGAGAGTCGCGGCCAACCCGGAGGTGAGGTGATCCTTGGGTCTCCGCCCCGCCGATCAAAGTTCGAAGCCTTGGCTTTTTGGCGCAGTGTACTGATGGTGACAGAGGCGCTTCCTCATGGACGTCAAGTGCCAGCCAGGAAGCTGGTGACTTGCACCTCTCAGGGGTTACCCCCAAGCGCTAATGTGTTTTCAAAGTTATTCAAGAAAAGTGGCAAGTGGCAAGTGGCGGGCATCTCAAGCCCCCACTATTTCAGATCTCTAAGGTCTCAATAATCCATCTATCCATAACTTAGGTTAGGATGTAGCTGCATCTGAGGTAGTTGCCTCAAAATGTTGCAACTGCCCCAGAACTACTCTTCAGATAGAGGTTCTCCCCCGCGGGAATATTCATGAATCGCTTTAATCGTCCAACTCCGAGCAGAACAATGTCAACACACTTGCCACAATGTCCGATATTGCCTCGCTTGCCCCCTCTCCCTACCGTTGAGGTCTTTGTGCCCCACTTGCCACCACTTCCCAGCACAAAGTTGAGTCATAAAAGTGCTTCGCCTCTCGACTCGACTGAAGAAGAAGTTGCAGGCCGCTTGAGAGATCCAGTTTGGCTTTGGTGGATTGAGGGGTTTGGCGGGGAGGTGGCAAGACCAAGAGGGGCAAGAGTAAGACCAAGAGGGAGATGTGCTGCGGCCTTCGCGTGACGAGATTTCGCTTTCATTTGCATTTCTTGGGCCACTCTTTTCTCCAGCTCTGACTCTGACTTTGTCTTTTGCCTTGAGAGCATCATCATCATCATTGTCATCATCACTATCATCATCATCATCATTACAAACATCATCATCGTCATTGGCAACCCATCATCATGATCATCTTCATGGTTATCTCAAGACTCTCCAAGACTGTCTTCAAAAAAATCCAACAAAAATCAACCAAGACTTGGGCTTTCTCAAAAAATACAAATAAAAACACATCCAGGAACTCCTCCAAGTAGTTCCTTCTTCCCTTAACCCTTAATCCCTTAACACCTTAAATATTTAAGTAACAAAAATGAAAATCTTCCCTGTTTCTGAAACACCTTCTCAGGCTTTAAGAGAAGCCCATAAATAAATCCCAGAAACTGGCCAAAAAAGCGCCTGGCCATTCGTGTGGCCTCCTGGCCAGGTGACTTCCAGCCAGGTAGTGGCTGTTGCAGCCGCATTTGGACTTCCTGCTGTTGCATCTTGCGGGTGCCAGTCGGCCAGCATGTGACCGACCGACCAGTGGCAGCCACCAACTGGCAACTGCAACTACAACTACTACAAGCAACGTGCAACGTGCAGCAGCAACATCAGACAGACTGCAACTTACGTGGCAATATTTTTATGCCGCATCTGTTGTCGCTGTTGTTTTTGTCATTAAGCATTTAAAATATCTCCATACAGATACATCTTGCAGATACTATACACAGATATATATATAATTTGTACGTGGGCTTGTCGTAATACCCTAGGATGGGGTGTCCCTACTTCTAGGACTATTATATTACTATTATAGATTTTATTCAAGGAATAAGTAGTCCTAAGACCAACTATAGTTTAGGATTAGACCTCAACTTTAATCCCCTTTATAGGGTATATAGCAGTTCGATTCAAATCGAATTTATAGCTTTCCTTAAACCTTTTTTGTCTTGTTTCTGGCTGCTCGCAATTATTTGCGCTTTTACTTCCTCGAGTCTCGTGTTGAAGGCTACTTTCGTTTCGAGATCCAAATGGGTGCTTCGGAAAGGGCCCTCCAGTCCAATGGAGGCCAGAAACTGGAATGCACTTGCCCCTGGGAGCTGGCATTTCTTTCCATTTAAGATCAAAACTACCTTTATCACATTATTACTTTTAATTTGATGAAATAATGTTTCAGAAGAGCACCCACACTTGGCTTATTTGCAGACTCTTTAAGGCAGTTAAGAAATAAAATAAATAAACTTTCATTTCAAAACTTAACAAGCGAGAAATGAAAGCCAGTTTTGGGTAGGGCGGGATGTGATAATTAGAGGTCTTGTGGGTTTAAGTCATATTTAGTTCTAGAACTATTAAATAGTTCACTATATCCACCTTACTATCCATTATAGTACTACTAACTCTCTACTACTACAGGTGCTACTACCTAAAGGTACTCTCTACTACTAACTATAGGTACTAACTACCAACTACTATCCACTATAATACCAACTATAATGACACTCTCCACTAGTATAGAGAGTAGATATAGTAGATATACTCTATAGCTCTATATTCTATAACTCTATAACTCTATAACTCTATACTCTATACCCTACACTCTATACCCTATCACCCTTAATCCACGTTTTTTTGGCATTTCTCGTTAAAGCCCAGATTAAAGCCGAGGCCCAGAGTCACAGCCACGCACCAAAACAATTGAGAAAATATTCAAAGAAGTGAAATTGCATTCCAATGTCATGAGACGCTGTCGTCTGCCGTCTGAGGCTGTTGTACATGGATGCTATATATGTACGATATAATATATGTCTGAGTTGTTGTTTCTTTATATTTTTTGTTATTTTTTTTTTGGACCTGCTGCTATGCCTCGCCCACATTTCGCCTCTGTTTCTGTTTCGGTTTCGGTTTCATTTTCTCAGGGCCCTGCGGGGGGCGTGGCCCTTGGCTTCAGGTGTAGTCGCACAATTATGCGGGTCCAGTTCCCGAAAGCCCCTAAGCCCCCTGGCCCCAAGCCTCCCATCTTCATTGGTGCCGAGGTGCCCCGATGCCCAGGTGCCCAGGTACCCAGGTGCCCATTCATCGCCCCATTCCACGGCCCGCGGCGTCTCCACATCACCGCCGCTTTATGTCATGAGGCAGTTATTACGCAATCCGCTTTCTTCTTGCCGTTTTTCATTCTCCCGAAGACGGTACAGTGGGCATCGCGATTACGGATCATAATTAACACATTAAGAGCGGTTTCTGGCTTAATTTATTCATCGTATATGGGGTATTACTTTTAAAAGTAATGAGTGCCATGAGTTATGGCAGAGAAGACTTCAGAAGATGATAGTCGGTACTTGTGATAGTCGGTACTTGTAGTTTTTTATTTTAAACTGCTTTTTTAAAAGATATTTAAACTGTCTTCTATCTAGTAGCTACTATATATTATATCTATATATCAATAGTATTCAAATATATTAAATATTTGCAGTAATACTATACTCTGTAATACTATCCAGTATCTTTTTAGTAGCCATATTGTATGATATCATATTGACTGATAAGTTTTGGTAGAAAATGTTATACGATACTCGGTACTAATAGAACCTCTCTAAAGAAACTATCCCCAATAACTCTCCGCTAAACTAAATCTCTCTTCTATCCATCTAATATATATCCATAATATGCTATAATACTATCAACTAGTACTATCTTTTTTAATACTATTCACTATAGTAATATCCATTACATAGTAATCCCATTCACCAAAATAATATTTACTATAATATCAACTATTAAAATACTATCAAAAATGTTATTTGATACTCGGTACTTTTGGAACCTCTTCGAATGAAAACTATCTCCAAGAACTCTTTTTTAGTTAAAACTCATCCTTAAAAAAACACATCCATTATTTCCTATAATACCACACACTATAATATTATAAACTATATATCCACTAAAATACTATCTACTATGGTACCAACTACTATAATACTATCCATTATATAGTTTTATTATCCAACTATTATTATATACCATCCACTACCTCTTTACCATCCAAACTTACTATGATATTGTATGATTTATAATATATGATATCCATTACTATTCTACCCACTTCTCACACTTGTTCACCCCACTGTGCTCTGCCGCTATGACACTTGACGTTGCCGTGTATCGCCAATGGGTGTATCTCTGTATCCGAGTATCGAAGTATCTGAGTATCTGAGTATCCGAGTATTTGAGTATTTGGGTTTCTCGCATCGCAGCATCCGCTTCTTGAGGGCGAGAGATCTGTCCATGAGTCGATGAGTTGGCTGGCTTGGTGAGAAAGAGATAAATGGAGGCCTCCTAAGCGATTTGCAATTTGTCATGCCGCGTGCCGTGCTCCAAAAAGCATTGATTGCCAGGCCCAATTGCCATTTCCATTTCCATTTCCATTACCATTTCCATTGTAGCGCTTTCACATCTCCAGTGCCAGTGCTGGGCCCAGTGCCCAGAGCTCTGTTTATTTCGGCGGCGGCGGTTTCTGTTAGTTTTGTGACCGAGTCTCGCAATTCGCTTTAATTAATGCTAATTAAATGCGCTTATCGCCGCGCGACGGCTTATCAGCTCGGTCCCAGGTCCCAGGTCCCAGCAGCCCTGGAACTCTGGCTCCGACTTTGGTTCCGATTTCGGTTTCGGTATCGGGGCTTTTGGATACACACACCCCACACCCCACACTCTACACTCTACTTATGTACATCCCCCCACTTCCATCATAGCCATACCATTTTCCGCATTACATTCGAACGCTTAATTTTATGTTAATCAGTTCCTTTCTCCTAACTCTCCTTCTCCCAACTGCCAACTCCTGGCTGCTCCTTCTTGCCAGGAGACTGATGCAAATGAGTCCTGTCTCGGCACTCCTAGGCCCGACTCCGCACTTGTGACAATCAAAAACGCAATGCAGAATAGAAAATTCATAAATATGTTTATGGCAGTCGGGCCTGGCAGTAGGCAGTTGTCTAGCGAGATGAGTTCCAAGAGTATATAGTCAGGGGAGAGATAGTAGTATTGCTTTATACTATTGTAGTATTACTTCTCATAGTATCCTCTAACATTATCATTTATTTTCTTTTAAAAATCCCCTTTTTAAAACCTCTTGATCCACCCCTTCAAAGGACAGACACTCACTCGCATAGTTAACGCATCCTCGCCAAACATTTTCCACATAAATATCTCGTTGATTAACTTTGAATTTCCGCACTCTGGGCTCTGGGATGTGGATTTTGGGCTGAGGGCTCTGGGCTCTGAGCTCTGGGCTCTGAGCTCTGTGTTGGCCCTGTCAACATTTGCCATTTCAATTTTGGCGCACGCATCTCATTTGCATTCCCAATAACGCTGCTGCTTCTGGAGGGAGGAGGAGGGCCTTCTGCCAGGACCTCATTATGACACTTGAGTGTGTCCTTAGATGCCACGGATTTGGAGGAAGGACTAAGAAAAGTCATGTTTGTACACCAAGTTGGAGATAGTTTCCTCATCAGATAGTTTCCTTAAACCCAAAAGATAGTTATATCTCCCCTCTTTTAATATTCATGATGTGGTTTATTTATGGATCTGTTATCGTAAACATATATGTTAGAGACTGATTGAAAGTGTTCCATTGCTATTTTTCCCCACCAGAGCACTCAAAACACTAGTCTGGCTAGTCTCTGGCCCTTTTTTTCCCACAACCGCCACTGCCACGGCCACCAATTTCCATATTAATCGCCCCGAAAAGGTGTTAAACGCGGAAGCGAACGGAAACCTCCAAAACCAAATCAAAACGCTCCCCATTATGCAGCTGCCCATGTCACTCACATTTGTATCTGCATTTGCTAAAGTGTATCTGTATCTGTATCTGTAGCTTGTATCTGTATCTGTATCTGCGTATTGACTGGCAAGCGAAAGAAATCGCCGTTTGGCGTACGGCGCATCTGCCCGTATGGCAAGTGTCGGCCCTCGACTTTCTCCCATTGCGCAAAATGGTCAAGAGTGAGTGGAGTGGAGTGGCGGGGCGGGAGGCAGTGGACTAGAGGAGTGCCGGCCATCGATCGGCGACTGTACAGTGAAAGCTCATGCAGACGGACGGCCAGTGATCAGCAGCCAAAGTGGTAGTAGCTAGTAGCTCAGTTTAGATCAAGATTGTGGTGTAAGGGACCACCTCCTGACCTTGAAATCTTACAGAGAACTCTATCTATTACCTATAACCCATCTATGATCTGTAGGGAACATCTCTGGAACAGTCCACTGTCATCTATTTGACCAATATAACAACCAAACAAAGGTGCAACGAGTGCCTCCAGCTCTGAAACTGTCGCCACTCTCACTACTCTGGCAACTGGCACTTGTACCGCTTATGTCATCCATACCGCCCTATCACTAATAGAGCTCCCCTACTCCTCCCCTGCCTGTCATCTGCTCGGATCTGATCAGTAGCCTGTTGGTCTCCGTCTCTAACTCCAATTAACTTTCACTGCTCCAACGGCCAACGCCTCGAGGCGCCCTTCTCGGCCCAAAATCCAAGAGCCATTGCTTTCGATTAGCAGCAATCAGCCAGGGGCGTGGTGGCACCTAATCGGCTGCAGACAGCCGCCGGACCACTGACCACCACCCATTGTCCGTCCGGCTATGAGTGGCCTGGCCAGCTACCTGGCCCAGCCGGATGCCTCTTGATTGACACTCGACGGGGTTCAAAGGGGCGCCAGTTCGACTCAATCCGAGCTGATCTCATGTGGAGATGGCTTTGAGATCGAATATGGCACCATGGGAATCATGGGCGTGGCATCCAGGCCCTCTCAGCTGCGATTGAATGGAAAATGGGGAAGAGAAATAAGTCTGGCTTGTTGGCCAACAAATGAGGTAATTACAGACCCTTTAAGTTAAAAAATCTCAAACTTAAATGCCAACTATCAGCCATCAGACCTTATCTTTTAGTCCTAATTAATCTGAATATCATGAAAGCCTTACTTAGTAGTTCTATCCTCTTGGTTCTATCTCTTAAAACTTCCATAAACTCCAAAAACACACACGCCTTTGAATGCATCGACCAACTGGGAACGGAACAAATCCGATTTACTTGAGCTTCGACTTTGGGCTAATTTTCTAGGTTTTCAGGTCTTCTATATGGTTAGGAAGCATCCTGGCAGATCCTGGCTATGGTCTGGCCTCTGCCATTGTTCCGCCATTTCTCTGATAGAAATTGGAAAGCAAAGCCCACACACAAATAGCCGGAATCCGGACTTGTAGTTTCTGGTGGCGCTGGTGGCATTTGCCGAATGGCGGAGAACGGAAGAGCTTTCCGCTTGTTCTTGAATCCCCCGGAACAGTGGTTATCAAGGGTTTGAATTTAAATTTCTAATTATTATCTTCTGGATTGGATTTCCCTTTCAGAACTAAACAAACAGCCATCAGTTTAGTCTTCTATTTATCCCAAAAAAAAATCATAATTAAAATGCAGTTGGCAACTTTTTCTTCAACTTGCTACAGAACCCGACCATAATATACAACTTTTAATCATTATATAATTAACCAAAGAGCCAATTAACGAGCTGGCGCTATCCAGTTTTCAAACAAAAAACCACTGTGCGGATGCCGGGAGGAGTGAGGCTGTCATGGCAACTTGTTCTACAGAATTGGAATTGCTCAGTAGCCGATTATGCGCCGTGTGCATTGTGCTTGATATGTCATAAGCTTGTTTGTTTGCCCAACATCCCAGCATCCCACTGCCAGCTTGGATGCACAAGTTCAGCTTGAATACCATACCACTACCACTACTACTACTACTACTGTATTGTCGCCCCCCATCCGGGCCAGATTCCATACACACATGCGAATATTGTTTACCTCTTATTATTATTATTTTGCTTGGTTTTCGCAGTTTTTTGTTGGTAATTCGGCGAAAGTGCAAACACTGGCAGCGCCAGAGCTCTCGAAATGTGCAAATACCTTCTCCATTCGAGCCTCCACATCCACATCCACATCCACATCCAGCATGCAAGTCAACACGGAGCCACTATCCATTCGTATTACCACTAATATTTGGAGCACGCAACTGGGACGGCTGGCAGGCAGGCTGGGAGGCCGGCAGGCAGGGTATATGGAGTATATGGGGTGCCGAAATCAAATAACATTTACCATAATTACACAACTACTCGACTATATTTCTGCTTATTTATTTGCACACTCGCAATGGCACACAGTCCCTGCCCCGCCCAGGCCCCGCTATAGGCCCACCAGCTTTCTTTGCCACATTTTTCCGTATGCAAATATTTTCCGTATCTCCGTACCTCCGTATCTCAAGGCACTTCCGCACCTTTCGCCATCAGCCCATCGAATATGCCCTTGCCAGGGCCGGTCTTGGGTGCACTTTGGCCAGAACGCCCAAGTATGTATGTGGCCGGATGGCCAATATTTGGACGCCATTTCCCACACACACACTCCACACACATCTGTGTGCGTGCTTGGCGATCATAAGGCGGGCGAGTTTATTGCCTCGGCTCAGGAGCATATTCAAATGGGAGTGCGTTCTGCCTGCAATTCATGGACTTGACCTTCATCGAGAAGGCGAATTCAAGAAATCGAAACATTTACGAAAAAATAATGGATAAATATTGGATGGAAGAGTTATAGATTGACCCAGATTCTTTCAAGGTATTCTGCTTAAAGATCGGATAAATATTGCCCAAGATATGTGGTTTCTTTTGAGTCATATGAGGAGTACCTCTGTGGGTTTCCCAAATTGTTCAAGGGACTCGGTCTCATAGGAAAAATTAACAAAAAAATGGAAAAATATTTTGTAATCAGCTTAAGATGCAGATTGAAAGGGAATTGATCCACAAATCTTTTAAGGTATTCCGCTTAAGAATCGGACAGATATTGAAAAAGATATAGCCTCTCCTTTGGGCCACATTAAGCCTCCTATGGACTTCTCCACATTTCCAAGGGGTCTTGACAGAAAAATTTACAAAAAATCTGAAAAGTATTTCGTTTTCAGGTTTTGATGCAGATTCATGAAGAATTAACCCACAAACATTTTAAGGTATTTCGCTTAAGAATCGGACAGATATTGGCCGAGATATATTCTTTGAAATGAGCCAAATTACTACTTTCAATGGTCTTCTCCATTTCTCCAAAGGAGGCTCCCCAGAAAAATTTACAAAAAATAGGAAAAATAATTTTTTGATGCAGATTAATGTAGAATTGATCCACAAATCTTTTAAAGTATTCCGCTTAAGAATCGGATAGATATTGACTGAGATATAGTCTTCGCCAGGGATCAAATGATACTTTCAATGGACTTCTCCGATTTTTTAAGGAGGCTGCCCAGACATATTTACAAAAATTGTAACAAAAATGTTTTATTATAATTTCGGAGTAAATTAATGTAAATTTGATCTAAGATTAGTTTAAGGTATTGCGCTGTGGAATTGGACAAATATGGCCCAAGATATAGCTTCTATTCTGAGTCTTAGGGGCAGATCCCATGTTTCTACAAGGGGTCCAATGGTAAAAATTTACAAAAAATGGATACAAAATTTTATTTTTTAGTTTTGATGCAGAAAAATGCAGAATTTATCCACAATTATTTAAAGGTATTCCGCTTAAAGATCGGATGAATACCTCCAAAGATATAGACTCTGTTCTAGAGCCCTCTCTTCTAACATTTTTCAAGAGGTTCTTTAAAAAATTTCTTTTAAAAATCGATCATAAATATTGCATTCTAGATGTGTTTCAGATTAATGGAGTAAAAATAAACGTTATTTTGAAGTATTCCTCTTAAAGATCGTAAAAAAAAATGCCAAAGATAAACCCAAATACCCGCACAAGAAATTTTTCCAAGAAATCCCCTAAAAAATGTCTCCATCCAAGGTCAGGGTATGCAAATTTCGAACTTCTTGCTGCAATGGGATCCGAGTTGCCGGCAACCTTACTATTGACTCTGGGAAGCTGGGGCTGAAGCTGCAGCCACCATGCCCCCATGCCACCATGCCACCATGCCCCTCTGCCATATTTTGAGCCCTCGGATGGCTCGACACGCTTTCCCGTCGCCTGTTTTATTTGTATACCTGTTGTCTGTTTAGACTTGGTCTTGGTGTTCGTCTCGGGCATAATTGAAATGCAAATATCGAAATAGTTGCAGCGACAACACCGAAAATACACCAAACTAAACAGAAAATGAAGAAAAAATAAATAAATCGGGGCAATGGCAAGTGCTTACAACTGCAAGTTTCAAGTTAGAGACCTGGAGGCTCTGGCCCAAGTCGAAAGCCCCAACCTCATGATGCAATTATCCACAATGGGCCACTTAACACTTGGGCGTGATCGGATCAAACAGAAAAACAAGGGTTGCATAAACGGAGATGAGATCCGATGATGTCCGGATTAGGCCACAACACCAAAAAAATAACAAAAACATAAGGTCTAAACTGGAAGATAAACGAAAGAGTGATCCCCTGCGAAAGACAGCTCCCCCTTGTGATGTTGCAAAGGCAGTTAGTGATTCAATTGGCCAAGAGGAAAGTGCCAGTAATCAGTGGCCTGGCCTGGTCTGGCCTGGCCAGCCAACGAAAATAATGTGGAAAAGTTAGGGGAGCAGCCATTTCATAACGATGAGGTAAGTGAACAGAAAGATGTTACATTCCAACTGGGGGAACTGAACTCAAGCAACTGACGGGGGAAAATGAGTTGCTTAGATTGGAAATGAATGATATCGAAAAGTGAGTGTTGGAGCATTAAAAACAATACTAATCTTAAGTGTCAAGGGTTTTGGCTCGAAGGACCAAAAACTCAATCAGCAAGGTAGCTCTCTAACTATTCTCCACTACAAACCCTTTCTTTTTCAGCTTCTTAATAGATATTATATCATCATTCCTTGCAGCTGAAAGGCTCTATCTCGAAGGACCAAAATTTCAATCAACAAGATAGCTCTCTAGCCATTCTCTTCCTAGAAAGACACTTCATTATATCACTCAAAGAGTTGATGATTGTGAGTCTCTTATTCTTTTGAGTAGTAATAGAAAGACAATACATATAGAAGTCTTAAGAATCAAAAAAATTAGCTCGAAGGACCAAAAGTTCAATCGACAAAAGCCATTCTCCCCTATAAACCTCCCTTTTTCAGCTTCTTGATAGACATTATATCATTATATCGCTCGAAAAAAGTTATGATTGCTCGTCTCTCATAGAAGTCTAATAGAAGTCTTCAGTGTCAAAGCAGTTGTCTCTAAGGACCAAAAATTTAAATCAATAAGATAGCTCTCTTGCCATTCTCCCCTCGAAACTCCCTTTTTTATAGCTTCTTGTTAGACATTATATCATTACTTTAATAAATCATTATATCACTCACAAAGAGTTATGATGGCTCGTCTCGCATTCTTTGGAGCTACATAGTTGACGGTGCCCTGACCTGCACTAAGTGCTTTTTATTTTAAACCCACTGACCCCTACCCCGACGTAGTTACGCAAGCAATTGTTTGCCCTCGTATCGATTGTGCGACAGGGTTTTGCATAATTTTATTGGCCCTGCAATGGGGGCAAACAATTAAGGGGCAACAAACAACAAAACACAGCCGCGATGACAACAACATGGCTTGTTGGTCAATTTCGTAGTGTTGACTTTGTAACAACAGTAGTAGCAGTGGCAGTGGCAAGTAGCAGGCAACAGCCATAAGCCATCAGCCAGAAATGAAAACGAACAACAAACAAATCGGCAGCTGCCAACAATAGTTGGCAAATAAAATAATTTAGACGCCCGGCTTGGCCCGGCTTGGCCCAGTCCGGCTCTCATAATTTCATATCCGTGTAGCTGGCACTGTATCTGAGTATCTGTTAGATACGGTGCGTGCGTCTCGTGTCTCGTAAATCTTCAAATCAATTTCACCCAAGTTGCATATAAATTTTCATGTTCTCCAGCTCTTTTGGGTTGTAATATGCCTCGAACAAAAAAAAAATAAAAATAAAATACAGACTTTAGAGCAAACTTTAGAGAAGCCTGTTATCGGTGACCGTAAAAAACACCCAAGTGATGTCATATTCAAGATGTGAGTGGAAAGTGGGAGTATCTTCAAGTCTTTCGGTAATTAAAGAGTAACATTGAATGCGATTGAAGCTAAAAGCTATTAGAGAGAGTTCTGGTTAAGGACTTTAAACTACTTTAAACTATCTCAATTATTTCCATAATTTCTGGTAACAAACTGGTTAAGGTCGCTCCAAAGGGCATCCAAATGAAGAACAATTGCAGATCAAGTTTTGGGAGAGACACAAAGGACGAGGTCATGGCTGGCATTTCATTAGCCAGAAATCTGGGTGCCGAGTTTCAGTTGCCAGGCATCCGGCTTTTGTTGAGTGGTAGTAGTAGTAGTATCCTTCATGAAAGTGCGTACAAATGAATCCAGTCAGTGACGACTCCCTTTATAGTTCGCCAGGGGCCCCCCGGCCAGATACTTATGTATTTCGGGGGGGGGCCGAAAGATACGGGGAATTCATTCTTTTGGTCCCCAGTCCCCAAAAGAGTCGGTAACCAGTTACCAGTTACCAACTACCAGTTCTCCTCTAAGTAATTAAGCCAAAAAAGTATCTCGTAGCCATGAGATACCCACTAGAACCGCACAGCAACAGTGACAGTAGACGGAGAGTGCGTGTATCTTTGTATCTTAGTATCTGCATCTGGAGAGTTGTTGCTCCCCCTCTCTCTCATGGCGCATTTGCATGCTTATTACTTATTCTTTATGCCATTTGTTTGTTTGCTTGGTTGTTTGTTGCCAGGATTCCTCATCCTCATCCTCATCCGAGGAAGGCAAAAGAGCCCAGGCCAGGGATTCCCTGGATTCGACTCCTCGTCGCTTGTCATAATTCTGAGCATTTAACATGTTTCTCTTGTCCAAATTGTCAGAGTTGTCAACTTGTTTATTGCATTTCAGTTTGTCAAATAAGCCAGCCATCCAAGTCATCCAGGGCATCCACTTCTCAGTGCCTTAGCCTTAATGCCGTGTTTTTTTCGTTCAGTGCAGTTCTAAATGGGTTGGGGGTTTGGGGACTTTTGGGGTTTTAGCTTTCGGTTTGGGCTTATATATGGGGGTCGGTCGGTCCTCCCAAAGCACTCGGATCTCTGATGTCGGATGTCGGATGGACAGGACAGGACAGGAGAGGCCAGGCCAGGCGGGTTCCCCAACGTGGTGCGGAAACTTTTCATTGACGTTGATGAAGTTGGTGCTGCTTTTGTGGCTTTTGCATTTTATAGAAACTGTCAAATAATAAAGCTTATTTGCATATTTTTCGCAGCGCAGCATACTCTTCTTTTGCCAAAACTATGTATCTATACATATGTGACTCACTGTATCTTTATTTGTATCTTTATCTCAGTAGCGAGACAATGACCAAAAAAGCAAATCCCCCGACAATTGACAATCTTCAAGTTTACGATTCAGAAATTAAATTACAACTCAATTTAATTACAACTCAAACTTGAGTATGATTTTTTGAAAATATAATTCCATTCGGTGGCATGGCAGGGCTGCTGTTATTATTATTACTATTATTTTTGTTGCTGCCTATTATTTCGTTTTAAAACTCGCATATTTACATTCTCACGGCAAATAACTTGTGTAAATATTGCACTAGCACCAGCAAAAACATAAACAAGGCGACTTCGGGGAGCGCGTGTCCTCATATTTGGATTTGTGATACAACAAAAATGAAAACATAAACATATCCAGTAGCGGGTAAACAATAAAAAGCAAGGGGGGACATCGCTTTATGATAGGGGGGACATTTCAGACCATATGATACTCGGTACTATACTCTACCACATACCCTTCCTTTCGTAACAGACCATTTAAGACATAGATAGTCTCAAAAAAGGCATTTTGTTGCATACTTTTGGGTGCTTCGGTAGAGGACCATTAGGAAAAAGGCTATAACTCTTTTAAATCTCATCCGATTTGTTTGAAATTTAGTTTCTAGGTATAGATTAGTCATAGGAATAGTTTGACTTAATTTTGGATTTTTTCCCTAACTTTTTTTCTACAAATATATAGCTATTTTTAGGGTGGAAAGGGACATGACAAAAGTTCGAACTATACTTGAACTAGGTGACTTTTATTGGGGGATATTCTAGAGGAATATCTTATAGCTATATCTCTCTATATATATCAACTATAGACATAATTCTCTCTCCCTGTTACCTACACTCCCACCAAAACAATATACCCTTCTACTCTACAAGTACCTCGTATAAAAAAAACAAACTAATAATAACAATAAAAGACATCATCTGCCAAGCAAGTACAACAAAACTATCTGTAACAGAAACATTGTTGTTTGACAAAATATTTCTAAAATGTTTGCCAATTTTTTATTGTTGTTCTGTGTATATTTTATTTATTGTTTGTCAACAAATTGAGTTATTTTCAATTGGACATTAATTAGGACATAATTAAAAGGAGTTGTTGGTTGGCTGTGCATTTGATTCTTGTGGCGATTTAATTCGATTCAGAAACAGAAACATGGCTGGCAGGGCAGGGTAGGCCTTACTATTTGCATTAATATTCAAATAATTCCTTTCCAGATACGAATTGGATTGCAGGATTATTTACAATTGATTGTTAATTATGAAATAATGAAGCCAGCTTGTTTATTTAGATGCTCGTGATAATTTTTAATTCGATTTTAAATATTGAAAAAGGTTCTGCCTCTGCCAGCTCCCCAAACAATCTCTCTAATAATTCCACAAAAAGATGCAACCAATTTGGGCGTAATTTTATTATTAATATTCAGCTGCTTGTTAAATATTTACTTGTTTTGGGGTTACATTATTAAAAATTGTATTTTATTTTTAATTTATGGTTGCAGTCGGGCCAGAGAAATAAATCAAAGAGCCCACAATATATAATATATATTTTAGATAGAATATCGAACTAGCCTGGCCTCCCTTTTCAGAACCCCTTTTCATAAAGCCATTTCTGTTGCGGCATCAATTTTTGTGGTTTGCTCGAAAATGCCCCAAACAATCGAAGGTGGGGAGGGGCGGCGGTGGTTACAGGTGCGGTATTTGGGCGTGGCATGTGTTTAATTGAGGTCACCAGCGTCGTTGTTGGAAAGTCGCCGTCGCCGTCGCCGTCGCCGCCGCTGCCACCTCTGATTGCCGATTGCCGGAGGCGACAATAAGAAGCAGAAGTGACCTGTTTACTTGCCACGACGAGGTGAGCTTCAAGATACAAAAAGAGATGGAGCTACCCAGCCGGAGAAAGGGAAAGAGATAGAGAGAGAGAGAGTGGGGCAAATTCCAGTGAAATGAAAACCAATAAATAAGCCACAGCCGCAGCAGCAGCAGCAGCAGCCGCAGCGAAGATGACGACGGCGGCGATGACGCGCGTGGTAAAAGTAACGCGCGGTTACGTCACACCACGCATCTAGCAGATACATTAAGATCGACACTGCAAGAAAGGGGTAATAGCTATATAATAGTTATAGATATTCACTTATTTTAATCTCCATATAATAAAATATAGCTAGGAATGATATTCTTCCCAAGCTTCTCAAAAATATATATTTTATAAAATAAAAAACCTTTTCTCTCTGTGTAAGTATGGCTTAAAAATGTCACATTTTTTTTGCCTTTTATTGTAGCTGTCTGCTGCACTTACACTTTAAGATACACGGCCATAGATACGAGGGCCTTTGAGGCCAAGATGCGGATATAGGCTCAGCTACAGATACAGATACAGATACAAGTGCGTGTGGATGTTTTTCACTTTTTCCCTCCAAAGACCCTCCAGACTCAGACTTCTTCAATCAATCTGCATCCGCAAAATGTATCTTTCGGCAATGAAAAGTATCTGTGTGTGTGTGTGTGGAGAGAAGATACGTGTGGAGCAGGTGATGACACTACTTGTGTAATTTTTCGACTGCTGTTTGGACATGACAAGCGGATTTGCATCAGAAACGTGCAACAAATTTACAAGATAATCAACTCTGACGGTGTATAACGAGATACACGTACTCTGGGATGCAATTCCTCCCCCCCTTCCCCCATTGTAGCTTCAGATACAAATGGAAATCAAAGTCAGTTAGTGGTAGTCTGAAACATTTCATATTTGTTTGCCGGAAAGGGCCTTGAGCTTTTTACGCTCGCTTTCATCTGCATTCAGAGTGCGCTCTTGACCAGGCTAAAAAAAAAAACTGAAACTGAACTGAAAACCAGGCCAGAAGCAGAAGCAGAAGCAGCTGTCGGGGCCAGTTAATTAAATGAAATTACACTTTCGCCCAGTAAGTCAGTAAGTCAGAGTTGCAATTGGTATAGATTTCAGAGAAAGTCATCCAAGATCGGCATCTAGAATGGCATATCTTATCTTACAGATAGGTATCTTATAGATTAGCCTCTAATTTGACTCTAATATCGAACTGAGTTAAAGGGAAAGGGCCGGCAATCAAAATGAAACACTTTTACTTTGCGTTTCGCTTTAAACGATTAAATGGCCAGAGCCCAAAAATAAGGGGGGGACTATGTTTGTTTTATGCGCATAATTCGAAATTTATTTCATGTCTTATTAATTTTACATAAGCGACCTGGCAGTCTGGCAGTCTGGCAGTCTGGGAAAAATGAAGCGATGAAGAGCCCGCTAAAGCAATTAACAGCAAAAAAAAAAACGAAAAAAGATAAAGTGGAAAAAGTAAAAGTTGAAAAGGTTGCAGCCACAGAAGAAGCACTAGCTGCAGGTGCCACAAGACATCTTCATATATTTCTTCAATTTTTATATTTTATTTTTTTGGAGAAATGTGTCACTGACAAGAAATCGAATTTTGAGTGCGTGGGAGTTTTGCGGCACAGAGTTTTGCCAATCAACATGTCACTCGATTCGAATCTGAATCTCAATTCCAATTCCAATCCCGATCCCATCAAAGTGCGTCCAAACAATGGTCTTTAGTTCGAGTTGAGGAGCACCCGTAACTTTCGTTCCAAGTTTTTGACTTTTTTTTTATTATTATTTTTTTGTAAGCTGGAAAGCTGAAATCTGAGATCAACTGCTTGTCAGTGGCTTTGTTGGCAGTGGCGAGCCACCTCAAGAGTCGTCAAATCAAATTATTTATGAATTTGTCACCGGCCGCCGAAAGCGAAAGCCCCACAGACATACAGCCATCCGCCCATTCAATCGATCAGTCAAGTCTGTGGCCAAGACTGTCCAGTCCAGTCGTATAAAAGTTTCCTGGACTGCAGTCGAAGAGCGGCAGCCCCAGCATTCACATCATTTGTCGAGAGATCGTCCCAAGAGACTCCCCAAGAATGTTGCGCATACGCAGTGTGGTTCTATTCCTTATTGTTATGGCCCTGGCTCTAGTGGCCGCCAAACAGGACACCTCAGGTGAGTCATAACTAATAGTTTCTCTAAAATATGAATAAAAATATAAATATATCCTTCCAGCTCGCCAGTTTGGTGGTCAGGGCGGCTTTGGCAATGGCCTGGGTTCTGGTGTAGGAGCCGGTTTTGGGCCTGGCATTGGTCCTGGTGCCTTGTATCCTGGCGGCCAGGGCGGCTATGGCCCCTCGCCCCAACAGCCCGGCTGCCCTCTCTGCGACTCCTCCGTCTACAGCTACTGCTCCCACAAAATGGTCCACGACGCCTGCTGCTGTGACTTTCCAGGTAATTACTGCCAGGTTCCAATAATTTTATTTATTTTATTTTAATTTTATACCAATTTTCTGCAGGCTCTTCCCCCCAGTTGAGACCGCCCCAGTGCTCCTTCTACGACTGCTCCCTGCTCTACGCCAAGTCCTGCTACGAGCACCTCCTGATCAGGAACTGTTGCTGCAATAATCCATACTAGAGCCATCTCTGTCCCAATTCTCTTATTTATTTAATCATTTATTGAAAAAATCAAGTTCTGCCACTTGCTGGTAATTTAAGCCAACACTAAGTACAATTAAGTAAATTATTTAAATGCCTATATTTTGTTAAATGTTCACTTTGATTACGGGAGAAGCCGGATTGCAAGGTGCAACATGGCAACAAGGTGCCACATGGCAACAAAAGTGGTTAAGCCGACGCATTATTTGCGTATCTGGGAAGGTATTATGGGGAATACGACATGACTTGATGACCAGAGAAAGCCAGTAATGGTGCTATTGTGTTTCGATTTCGAAATGTCAGCAAAAGTTTGTCCTTTTTAATAGAATATGTCGGGGAATATTTACATTTAGTTTTAAACAATGAGATTAATGGAGGAATGAATTGTTTGCCGGCCAAACATTATTTAATTATAGCTAAGCTGTGACTTGGACACGTTCCCTGTTGTTCCTGCGAGCGGTGGCCAGGATTACCATGGCATTAAAAATGTGTCCAATTAATTCATGGCTTTTGTTTTCATTTCACCTGCCCTGGCGTGGCCTGGTCTGGTCTGGTCGGTGGCCTGGTCGGTGGTGGCTCATTTATCAATTGATTATTGTTGTGTGTATTCCCACACACACTACCACTATACCATACTATACTATACTATACTATAGTATACTATAGTATACTACATAGTACATAGCTATTAGCATAATGAATGTTTTCTCTACAGATTAATTGATTTTTAATACGCAGCTATGATCAGCACACCTCGATGTCTATTTTTTTGATAGTTTTTTTTTTCTCATTATCTAATCCAAAATTATGTAGCTTAATAAATTATTTACAAAAAATAAAAAGAGAAAAAATAGATAATAGGAATTCCAGGCAATAAAATATAAACTTTCCAATTTACACGCACATTTAAATATTAATTAATTAATTTGAGGATAAACAGAGCCAATTGTCCATAAATAAGACTGGCGGCCCTAAAAAACGGCTCATGAAAAATCATAAAAATAAAAAAAAATGAAAACAAATACAAGTCCAGAGCAGAGTTGTTGTTCTTTTGCGATTATTATTGGAATAATGATAATAACAACTCCCAGAGCCGGGTATCTGGCGATTCAACAAACTTTTCTGTCGCTTTCTTCTTCAGCCTCTTTCCATAAATCTTAAATTATAAAATAAAAAAAATACAAAAAAAGGTCTTCGCAATCCAAGTAGAAGAGGAGAAGAAGCATCAAAATCCGTGGCTGAGCAAGAAATATTAGCATATTACATAAGAATTTTCACTTTCATTCGGTTGGGAAGAGGGAGCTCTCCACGATTTCGATTCCGATTCCATTCCGAACCATTTCGCGATGACGAGGGCCAAGACACAGCGGACTTGGCTCTCTCGCAAATACTTTTTGCTTGATTAGCATAAATCTCTATATTAAGTGGCACGATTTGCCACGCCCCCACCTTCCCATGGGCCAGGCGAGACGAGGCGAGGCAAGGCCACTTTCTCCACAGCCTTGCCACAGGGTATTACGAAACTCGAGATGCTCTTCCGCCTCTACTCTACTCTCCGCTCCAGCTCCACTCCGCTCCATGCTCGTAAATTAGATTTATGCTAATTCCTGAGCTTCGATTTTGGTCAGATTTTGATTCCATTTTTTATTAACTATCGCCCTCCCTTGTTGATGAAACCAATTAGGCCGAAGAGCTGCGACTTGGAGCCTAATTTGTGGCTTGGAATCTCTGACAGAAAGCCACTCTTAAGTTGTTTGTTTTTATTTTGGAGATTGAAAACTATTCCATCTGGGGTTTATTCATCTCTGGCAATCTCAGGGGCTATAATATGTTGGAGTTGGACCTCTGAAAGTACTATAATCTTCCATAAATTACCTACAATCTATTCTATCTAGGCGGAATAGCCCTTTTCTTGAGTATAAAAGTACAAGTACCAGAAAAGTAAAAGTACCAGATACAATAGTATTACAATAGTATTTGGAATATGGTACATGGTATAAACCCGTAAGAATGGCCTACCCGTAAAGTAGCATTTTAGTAATAGGCCGACGATTAACTGCTATTCCGACCCTCTAAGAGTACAAAAACTGCCAACTACCGGGTATCGAATATCATATACAAGATACTATATATTCCGTCAAGTAGCATTATGTAGTCAAGTTTTAAATCTCTGAAAGACTATGCATGTTGTCTATTATGCTCTGAAAGCCAAGTACCGGGTGTCATATACTATATACCATAAAATACAATGTATATTTTAAGCAGAGTGTGATCTCTAAAGTACCGGGTATCGAATATCATATATGTATATCCATTATCAAGTGGAACTATGTAGTTTTATTTGAATCTATGAAAGACTTATGAGTCAGAGAATAATATATCATATATATATATACCATATACCATATAATAAAATGTGTAATTTCAAGAGTGTGATGCACCGAACTACAGAAAGAATAATTGGCCGAGGAGTACCTGGTCCAATACACCATAATACCATATAATGCTGACAATACAATACAATAATATCCCTTAAATTAGAATATGATGTTTCGAACCATAAAAAGCACAATTATCTGCCATGTACCGGGTATCATACACCATATACCATATAATACAATTTATCCTTTCAAAATATGATGTTCAGACCCTCATAAAGTAAAAAAAGCTTCAAAGTACCGGGTATCATAACTAATATACCATATTCTATTACCTAGAACCTAGAAAAAGCTTCTCCCATCGAACATGAAAGTCGAAATAACCCAAATCCGCGGAAAAGAAGAAAAAAATTAGTCCTGTCAAGCCGCGTATCGTGTTCTTGTTGTTGGCGCAACAATTGTCCGAGCAATCGAGCGAAGGACTACAAGGACCACGCCCAAACGCTTGCCTCATTGACAGCTATTGGGCGAAACAAATTTAACTTTTTCCCCACGACCCACAAGCCAAAAAAAAAAGTAAAGGAACAAAAAAAAACAGAGTCAGAGGCAGACCAAATAGTCCTTCAGTTTTCGCGGAGAATTGCCGACTAGGCAAAGCTTTGTCTGATTGGCAGGATAGGGGAAGGATATGGCCAGGATATCCTACAGTCCGCAGTCCACAGTCCGCAGTCCATGGCCCATAGGCAGGGGAGCCAGAACCAGAACCAGAACCAGAACCAGAGCCACCGAGATAATCACAAAAGTTTTGTAATAATTTCAATTTTTTTCCGGCCACTTCTTAGCCTTCGACTGTGTGGTGTCCTGTGTGTTAGAGTGTGTGTGTCTGTGTGTGTTTGTTTTTTTTTCTGCTTGCCGCTTGCACTTTTCTAACAATTTCGCTTCAAATGAAACCTTTAATGGATTTCAAAAGAAAAATTTATTTTGACAATGACAATGAATTTTTCCTGCTTTTCGCCTCTTCTACACATTTCATTTTATTTATTCATTCTCAGTGGTAGCTTGTTAGCTCCCATATCCCAACCACCCACTAAACCACCCATCCAACCACCCACCCACCCACATCCTTGAAAATCCTATTGTTGCTGTATATCACATTATTTTTTTTTGTATTTTTTATTGCCATTCCAAAAGTTTTTAATGAGCGCGCGTTGAAATTTTATCTGCCAGCTTCAACCCTCTGAGCTCTCTTTCCATTTTTTTTTGTATTTTTTTCTTATTCGTCCCAACAACACTTTAGTTTCAGTTTCAGTTACAGGACTCTCGTCCTGGCTGGCTGCCTTCTTTATGAAGTAAAAACTCGGGACACGTTTACTTCATCAAATGCGCTTAATTAGAATTAGCATTGGAATGTGGCTCGGTTCGAGAATGTGGCCCCGGTTTTGGTTCCCTTCCGCCAAAGGACAATGGGACGAAGGATTTCCAAGCTCCTGCTCCTTTCTATCACTCCTTTTTTTTTTATCATTTTAGAAAAGTCATTCGAGAAATTTTCAAGATTTCATAGCAAAGGATTTCTGTGTTTCTGGTCCTCTCTGGTTTTCGAGTTTAGAAGCATATCCTTCTTATATTTGAATCCTTTGTGGCGCATGTCCCATTGTACCAGGACCAGGACAGAGAGAATAAGTAGCTCGCCGACGAAAGGTAATATGGCCAAAAGGATTCGCCAGAGAACTATGTGCAACATGGGAGTGGGGATGGGAAGGTGGTTCCGGTCAGATGGAGCGTTTTCTGTAAGCTGTTTTGTGCCCAGGACTCCAACCAGGATCAGGACCACCACCTGGGCAGCAGTGGCCAGGAATGGAAAGTGGAAAAATGCCAGAAATTTTTGTTGAAAACGTCAAACGGATTTATGTCCTTTGGACTTTACCCTCAAAGGCCACCTCAATATTCCATCAATAATAGAGATTTATTTTTCGATATCCAGAGATGGGTTTAAAATACTAATTAGTCTTAGTAATACTAATAGGCTCCATGGTCATTCGGCATGCTTTCTCCCCCGATTACTGAGCCGATCAGGGGCGATGTGATGTGTGATGTAATTGCACTAAGCCGGAGTGCAAATAAATATTTGAAAAGCAATTATGGCTCGGCCGTGTTGTCGCCGAAATGTGCAAAAATCATTTTCCATTAACCGAATGTTTATATATCATATCGTATTATATATAGATGGACGTAAAGCAACATAATTAACGTCCATTTCGGACAGAGATCATTATATGGCATGGGAACTTGAATGGGAAGTGATGAGGAGATGGTGAGATGATGGTGAGATGGTGGGTTCCCCCTCACTTTCGGTAAATTAAATTCGCATAAGAAAACGAAACTCAAACTGAAACTGAAACTGAAACCAAACAGCAAACAAGATTCGTAACAAAAGGACCCAAAAAACGAAACAAATCGCTGCCAATGGTCCATGACAATAATGAAGAGTCTTCCATTAAAAAGGCCATTATAAAGGGGAGATGTTTGATTTCAAATAAGAAATACTAGCACTTTAGATAAACTACATCTTTTTAATACAAAATATAGTCTATAACTTCCCAAAGTATTATATCTCCATCTATTACCAAGCTCTACTGTACTGCATGAGGTGTCTGGTCCAAAATCCCGCCGAGTCATCCAAATTGCCAGCCATGATGATGACTTTCCGCAACCGCCACAACTAAACTTTGGCTCTTTAATGAATCATAAAACCAACAATCGGCTACAAATCAAATCAAACTGAAAAGCAATCAAAAGAAAGGCTAAAAAAGATGCAAAAATAACAACATTTTTTACGCAATCCGAATCACAACAAATACTTGAAAGAAATCACTAAAAGTGGGACAAAAATGTGAGTAGTTTTCTGGGAAATACAAGTAAGATAGATGCCTCACAAAAGGGGGAGATCTATTAGGCGACCAGTTATGATTCAATTTATTATTTCAATTTGAAGTTTAAGAGGAGCATAGTTAATTACTCCGCCGCTGTCGGTAGCTAATTTGTCTGCTATTCGAAGCTGAACAAAAAATGCCAGAGTTTATGGCGAATTGTCTAAAGCATCCACCTTCCACCTTCCACCTGGCATCTCAAAGGGAATAGGAGCCGGAGTAGCATTCCTCCCGGCTTTGTTTGGTTGCAATTGCTCTGCCCTGACCCTCCTCCTCCTTCCGCCTTCCTCCTTCTGAACAAAAATCAACAACAATGGCTGCGATTCTAGCTACTTTTTTTTTCAAAGTTTTTCTTTTTTCCAGGCTAGGGGCTAGGTGGGAGAGGGTACAAGTTTTCCGGGGTTTTCCCAACTACGCGCTCATTTTCTAAGCGCTCTGATACTATTCTTTCTTCTTTGTGCATACGCTAGCCCAGTCGAGTCGAGTTGAGAGTCCTAACAAGGACACTTTTTTTTAGTCCTGCTGTCCTGTGCTCTTCCACAGCAGCTTAGAGCTGGCCAAACAATATACAACATAGTCCGCTGGACAGACGCTTAAACTGAATGTAATTTCTCCTAAGGACATCAACTAAACAAATACAGGACTAGCCGGGACTGGGGCCAGGCCAGTGTTAGTTGGGCCCCCGTGTCCTCCTGTGTCCTGTCTGTGGGCTAAAGCATTATTATTATTTCATTTTTCTATTATGTGTCGTTTGGTTGGTTAGTCTGAGGACTGAGCTCCTCCTCCTTAGTCCTCTCCCCCTTTATTTCGGACAGTGTATTTTTCCATATCCTTTCCTTTGTCGTGTCCTGTGAGATGCCAGCTGCACACATTTTTCACCGCTGCTTGGACCGAGTCCTGCCCTGGACATCCTGGACAAATCAGTTTATGTTACATTTTCTTTTCGGCTGTTTGTCTCGTCTCGTCTCGTGTTTTGTTTTTCGTCCTGGTCCTGCTCCTGCTGCTCCTGTGTCCTTTACCGAAAAAGTTTATTTATTTTATCTATTTCTATTTCTGTTTCTATTCGAAGGCGTCTAAAGTTACACAAATAAAATAAATTTTGTTTCGACTCATAAACAATAAGAATGACAGGCAACTGTCGCCGCGAGGGGGAGAGTCCTTGGACAGTGTCCTGGCGAAAGGACCAAGAATGAGAAAAGCTTGGCTCAGGGTTCCTGTCAGCTGCTGTCAAATGTTTCTTGCCAAAGATCTCCTTTCTCCTCCGAAAGTTTCCAACAATTTGAAGCATTTTGAAACACAACTTGCAGCTCTTCGCTCGAATCATTGTTTCTCTTGGTCTGGAGCTTAAAAAAAGGATTCTTTTCAAATATTCCATTCATTTTTTGTACAAAAAATAACTATTGTGAGAAGAGGTTGCTTGGAAAGCCACTGAAAAGTCAAACAGTCTGAGGTTCGACTCTCATCCGCCACTAATTTCAACATTCTTCGGCCACTTTTCCTCATTTTCAGCCATTATTGGATGGAAAATTTGATAGAAAAGTGCCCTCTAGGCAGAAACATTGGTTTATTCGCTGGTCTCAAGTGTCCTGGGATTCGGAAATGTGCACAGGGATTCCTTTGAAAGAGATTCCTTTGTTGGAGAGTCCTTCGCATGACGCCATGACGCCCAAGCCCATGCCCATGCCCATGCCAATTACCGACTTGCATTGTTATCCTGCCTTATCCTGCCCGGCCTTAGTTCATTAAACCCTGACCAAGGCCGTCAGAGGCTCCTCCTCTGGCCATCTAGCCATCCTGTCGTGCATCTGTCTCTATCGGGTTGAGTGATGCATGCCTCACGGATGCGATGCGGGTTTCGGGTGAGGCCTTGCCGCTGCAAAATTGACAGTTATGATGCGGTTGCCTTGCCTTCCCGGGCAGTGCTAGGTCCTGGGCCAGGACACCCACCTCCTCCATCCATCTCATCTGTGAAAATGCATTTTCCGCTTCTGCTTTTCTCCATTTTTTGTCTTTTTTTTTAATGTTTCTGGGCTGGCGTTTTGCGTTTTCTGGTCACGTTGTTGCACTTAATTGTCGAAAGTTGTCAGCGCCGTTTGCCAAATCACCACGCCCCCTAGTCCTCCGCCCACTTTTTGTGGCATCTCCTCGGCTAATTGCCAGGCAGTGCGTACATTGCGTAAGCACTTTCTACTTGCCACTTTTTACTTGCCACTCTCTCCATTCGCCACTTTATCCTTTTCTGCGAAATCAAATGGCGGAAACTGACGCCCAGTCCTGGTTCTGGTCCTGGTCCTGGTCCTAGGAGCCTCAAACTTGGCCATAAATTTCATTGCCTCGACTCCTCTTCAATTTTATTATATTTCTTGGTGTTTTTTTTGTATTTTATTTTATACATTTTTCGTTCATGTTATTTTCAAGTTTTCGGGCAAATAAATTATGTTCTTGTTGTGTTTTATCAGGCGGAACACAAGACAATTGCCTGCTGCTGATGGTACAGAGAAGAAAACTCACCAGACAGTTGTTTCTTCAAAGAAAATAAGATATCTAACTAAAGAGTAGTAGTACTATAGTACTATATAAATGTTAATTAAGACAAGAAATCATCAAATAAAAAATAATTAATAATAGTCTTGTTACTTTTTTCTTCAAGTGTTTCTTCATCGCTCCCTCCTAAATATTTCCACTGCCTGAGCTTTACATTTCTTTTTTTTTTTGCTCCTACTGCTGCCTCTGCTACTCTGCTGCTGCTGCTGCTGCATTCAACGTGTGGCATCAACGCTGGCTGCCTCGTCGCTACACATGTCAAACTTTCTTTCATATCATTGAATCAGGCAAAGTTACAAAAAACTTTTCCTCGCCTACGAGTATGCAACAACATTCAAAACCGAAAACGAGAAACTTGGGCCCCAGCGCGTGCCTCAGCTTCAGTGAGTCTGTATATGTGTGGCAAGTATCTGTATCTGTATCTGTGTATGCCTTCGATTCACACACGCGGACTGCTGTTCAGATACAAATCTCAGAATTTGAAACAAATTTGCAAAAAAAATAAGGAAGATATAATACAAAGCTGGCAAGAGTTGCATGGAAAAAATATAGAAAGGAATCTGAAACTGATAAAGGTAATCGCATTGTTTTTATTGCTTTCCACTAAACTCGAAGGCCAACTCTATTCCGGGCCAACCAAATTGATATTTAAATTTATTGTCTCCCTCCTCGAGGAGATGGGGGGAAGGGAGTCTGTTTCAGATTCCTATTGAAATTGTTCAATTTCTAATGTTCTTCCAGCTGGAGTGACTTTTAAGTTGCAATATTTGCATTCCTTTTGGGAATTCTTAAGGCTATGGTTGTAGTTTGATTCTGGGCTTCATTTCTAGGGGTTCTAGAGATTTAAATTGTATTTATAGTTTGATTAGGGTTATAGATTGTATGGATGTTATAGAGGATCTAGTTATAGAAATAGTTCCATTCTGTTCCTAGAAGTATAGTTTTTGGAGTTAAAAGTTCTTTAGTTTATGGAGATTCTAGTGGTTCTAGTTATAGTTTCACTCTTTCATTCAATTTCTAGAGGTCCTAGAGATTCAAGTTATAGTTATAGTTTGATTCTGGTTATAGTTTCTGTATAGGTTGTAGAGATTCTAGTTATAGTTCCATTCTGGGTATAGTTTCCAGAGGTTCCAGTTCCTAGTAGTACAGTTTCTACTTTAAACTTAATATTATAGCTACAGTTTCATTTTGGCTTCAGTTTCTAGAGTTATGGCTGAAGTTTCATTCTTGGTATAGTTTTTGGAAGTTATAGATAAACTTTTAGTTAGTTTATAGAGGTTCTAGTTGTTTTAGTTATAGTTATAGTCATATGATATTCTGTTTCTAGAGATCTAGTTTCTTGAGGTTATAGTTCCTAGTGTTTCTAGTTTCTAATTGTAGGTTTCATTTAATTCTATTCGGCTATATCTGTACTAGAACTGTATTAGAACTACTTGTTAGTGGCACTAGTTCCCCTTCACTTTGAAATTAATATTATAGTTATGTTTTGTCTTTAGTTCCTAGAGGTTCTACTGTATATAGTTATAGTTATAGCTTTATTATAGTAGTTATAGTAAGAATTTTAGGAAATAATATAAAAATCATGCACTTACCCCTGTCTGTAGGTTGATTGTTGTTTTAATTTGATGTTTTAATTCATTTTTAACTGTGTATAACTGTTATAATTATTAAAGCTGTATATTTCACAATTCCTTTAGAGTTTCATGTGTTTTTTGTTCATTTTTCCATTTAAATATACTCCTTCAAGTAACTTTCTGTTGCACTGTCCATTCCGTTGCTTAAAAACTATAAAATAATAATATAATAAATAAATAAAAGGTAAAATAAAAGTATACATTATTGTAATTGTAAGGAATAACATAAAGAGCATGTACTTACTCCTGTCTGTAGGTTAATTGCAGATATATTTCATTTTTAGGATGATTTTCGTAGAGTATTGGATGATTGTAGAACTGTTAGTTTTTAAAGATGAATATTTTATAATTCCTTGAAAGTTGCATGTGTTTTTTGTTGATTTTTTCTTTAAAATAGCCCATTAAGTTGACTTCTGTTGCACTCTCTATTCCATCATTAACTAAACTGCTTCAAGGTAAAAGAAAGCTATTAAATATCTTGATAAAAATGTAGATGTATCTATAGTTCATGGAGGTTCTAGTTTCTGTAAAAATACAAAAAGCATGAACTTACCTCTGTCTGTAGGTTAATTGCAGTTCTATTTCATTTTCAAGATGATTTTTGTAGAGTATTAGATGGTTGTCGAGTTTTTAGAGTTACTAAAGTTGCATATTTCCTTAAACTTCTTGAAAGTTCATATATGTTTCTTGTTGATTTCTCCTTTAAAATGGTCCTTCAAGTTGATATTTTAAAATTCCTTAAAAGTTTCATGTGTTTCTTGTTGATTTCTCCTTTTAAATAGTCCTTCAAGTTGATTTCTGTTGTATTCTCCATTCCGTTGTTCAAAAACTTAACTAGTGGTTCAGTTTCTAATCTTAATTTAATCTTAAGATTATGGTTTTAGTTTTATTCTCAAAGTATCTAGAGGTTCTAGTTGCTAGTTACAATGTGTGTCTAGTTCTAGTAGTGGTTCAGTGGTTCTAGTTCAACTTTAAACTTGACATTTTCTAGCTTTACAAAGCCAGAATTATAAGAAATAATATAAGAAGAGTCTGTACTTACCCCCGCCTAGGTTGATTGATGTTTTAATTCATTTTTTAAATTATGTTTGTAGAGTATTAGATTAGATTTCATAATTCCTTTAAATTTCTCCTTTAAAATAGTCCTTAGTTCCATTATCCATTCCATGTTTGAAAATCTAAACTGCATAAAAGTAAAAGAAAAGTATTAATTATCTTGAAAAACCATCAATAATCTTGGCCAGCAGCCTCTTAGATCTTTTTATAAAGCGAGGAGAGAGAGATGCAAGTGGGATTTGGGGGCAAGTGCCCCCAAGTTGCAGCTCCATCCGCTGCAATTCATCTGGAGCACAAAAGTGCAAGTTGCACACAATGCAGCTTCGAATATATTTGCATGTCGATCGCAGGCAGCAAAGAGTTGCAATTTATGCTTCTGCCACTGCCACCATGCCACCATGCCACCATGCCACCATGCCACCATGCCACTGCCACTGGCTGTTTTTAACCAGGTAGCCGGCAATGACGTTCGGCGGCAATAAAACTGTCAATAGTGTCAAAGTGGCTACCACACATCGAATGCCCTTTTACCCGCCGCCCCTCCAACCAAGGAGCTGCTAAAGAAAATGCAACGATTTATTGTTGGTTCCTCCGACTGCCTCGCCTCGCCTTGGCGGCAGGTCCTGGGGGCAGGGGCTGGGGCAGGACACACAAAGAAATCCAGGCAGAAAGATTCATGGCTATGCGATTTTAACAGCCAGTCGCCTCGCCTTTTGGTCCTTCTGGCCAAAATAGTCAACTGGCTCTGTTTTGGGTCGACGCTTTTGTGGCGCCACAACTCAGGCCACCTAGGGGCAGGAGAGAAATCGGCAGATGCCTCCTATACTGAGGCGTTTTACGAGAGTAATACTTACTAATATTTAAATATTACTAAATAGTCTCAGACCGGAGGGGTTCTCGGGAGTCTTTTTTAAACTTTTCAGTTTATTTTTCATTAAAAAACACTCTAGAAGAAGTAGCATTTCTTCTTCAGAGAAATAAGTCAAAAACTATCGCAAGTTTTGGCGAGGCTTGAGCAGATCAGTTGAAAGTTATCGATAAGTCGAAAGAGTCGATAAGCAGATCTAACTGAATAACTATATGACTAAGTTCATGACTAAGTAGACTTTAAATAGTTATTTAAGTTATCTCATCAATTGTTTTAACAAATAAACAAACTTGTATTTAATTAGCCCCATTAGACACTTTTAAATCCCTGTTCCAGCATTGAACCCGATTAAAATTCCAAAGATAGAATGTCAAGAGATCGGACCCATGGGATTAAGTGATTAACAGCATGGTTTGAAGCACGATCTCCTGCAGTCTAAATAATGTTTATGTGGTTGATAAGTAGTTTTAAATAGATTTCAGATTTTCATGTATCTTTCTTGTAAGAGAAGTGTATGAAATAAAACAGTTTTAAAACGAAACTCATTGGAGTAACACCATTATTACAAGGGGCTCCTCTTAACAGTCTTTTTTAAACTTTTCAGTTTATTTTTGATTGAAAATCACTCTAGAAGAAGTAGCATTTCTTCTTCAGAGAAATAAGTCAAAAACTATCGCAAGTTTTGGCGAGGCTTGAGCTGATCAGTTGATAGTTATCGATAAGTCGAAAGAGTCTAAGCAGATCTAACTGAATAACTAACTAAACTAACTAACTAGATATAGTTTAGTTCATTTAATTTAGACATTAAGTAGTTCTTAGGAACTAGTTATTTCATTCATTAGTTTTAAAATCAAACAAACTAGTATTTAATTAGACACCTTAGACACCTTTTAACTTCCAATCAGCTGTTTCCCAACTATCGATAACTGAAAAGCTCAATTTGGCTCTAAAGATCTGGCAACCTTATTAGTTTACCGTAGTGGCCTATTTGAAACGTCAAAAGTACAAGACTTTTCCCGACCTTTGCATCGAACTACTCCGACTCATTATATAGACTCCAACTTGCCCCGCAGATCCAGGTCGGTGGTGAGAGACTCAACACAACAGAGCCACTAATCAAGGAGAAAAAACTTGAAGAAACCCCCATGGAACGCAAGCAGGAGAGGCTAGAAGACGTGTCCACGGTGCGCATCCTGTTGCTGGGCGACAGGGGCGTGGGCAAGTCCAGTCTGACCGATCTGCTGGCCAATAGCCCCGTCACTCCCACGCCCGCCTCACGCACCGTGGGCGAGAGCAGCTGGAGCGTCCAGGTGCGCCTGCATGAATACCCAGTACCCGTGGCCATGCCGCCCTCGCCGCTCTGGACCTCGTCGGACTCCGATCGCTCCAGGACGCACAAGCATTCGCGGAAGAAGGAACCGCCGCCGCAGCAGCAGGAGATCCTCTACTTCGTGGAGTTCTACGACCTGAACAGTGAGCTGCGAATGCGTCGGGATCATCGGTATCGATTCTTCAGGCAGATCGATGGAATCATCCTGGTGCACAACCTGCAGGACGCCCGCTCCCAGGACAGCTTGCACGACTGGCTCTATGAGCCGCTGCGCCAGATCTGCAAGCACCGCCACCGCCGGCCACGGCCCATCCTGCGGCGCCAGCATGTGCCCATCCTGGTGGTGGGCACCATGATCGACCGGATCGACTACGAGCCGGTCTACCATCCGGGCAGCATCGCCCACCAGCTGGACGCCGAGGAGATCCTCCTCAACTGCCTCGACCAGGAGAGCTTCGCGGAGAAGACCTGCAACCAGGCCAAGCTCAGCTACTTCCTCAATCGCGTTGTCGAGTTCAAGGAGCGCTTCCCCCTCTT
>JAJJHT010004648.1:3304649-3316734 GCA_021223865.1 Drosophila pandora | reverse complement strand
CCCCTCCCCCGTCTCTCCCCGCACCCGCATCCCCTAGCTCCTCTGGCTTATATATTTTTTTTGGTTTTAATTTCAAAGCATCGAATGTTGGCTGGGAAGAGAAACTTCCTTGAAGCCTTGAAGCCATAGACCATCCTTCGATGCCAGCTCTGTGTTCCCATATTTTTGTTATGTTTTTTTTTTGTTATGTTATGCCGCCCAAATTAATGCAACATTACATTAAAAATAACAAAATGTATACTCATTTTTGCAAGAAATTGCAAGATCTACTGCAAGGTCCAGAGGATATACCTTGGGGACGTATGGATGGGAGTGAAGGGCGTGCACTTATTGTGATCTTAGACTAAGCTCGACGGATGGGGGTGGTTCTTTTCACGTATCCATACTACACATCATCAAAATAAATTTAAGTGCACTAACTAGATGGAAATTAATAAAGAAAACCCGGATGATTGTCCTACTGACTCAAATCGAAAAGAAAACTAAGGAAACAAATCACCTAAAAGGCAAACAGGCTCAGAAGAAAGAGAGAGAGAGAATGACTTTGATCAGTTGTAGGGTATTAGATGTTCATTATACCCTATTCTTAACCCACCTGACCTTGGCGAGATCTACAACGTTTGATTCGCCCCATATCACAATCCCATGTGATACCTATTGTTGCTGGAACCAGCATGGCTATTTGAAGTTTCGGTGGCGGATCTGTAATGGCCTGTAATAATCTGTAATAATTTCATGAAAACAAAACTGCACTGCACTGAATTTATAACATACCTGGCATAAAATGACTAAATGACTAAACACTATTAAATGAATCCCTATAATTCGTCTGGGATTTAATTTTACTTATTTTTCAGCACTATTTAAATATTTATTAAACTTGGCCTACGATTGCAGCCGTATTGCTTTCGAGCTCGTCAAATAATGTCAAAGCTCTCCTATGCAAATCTAGCCCTAACTATGCTAGAGAAAAAGCTTTTACATAACGGCACTCTTATCTCGATATGCAAAAATATAGATAAGAATCGCGTGATGTTTCGCGTGTGCACTTATCCAAGGTGACCGCAGATCAATGATATTCGATGATAAGCTTTTAAACTTTCCTATGTCTATCTTATGACCGCTCTTCGCATGCGTGCCCTGTTGGAAATCCACATATCTCCATATATCTTGAGTAATATTTGTTTGATCCTAAAGCGGAATATATTAAACTAACTTTGAATCAATTTCTCATTTAACTGCATCTGAATCTGCATACAACATCTATACAAATGGAATATTAATTGGATCCATTTTGGAAATAATAGTGGAAACTAGGGACTATATTACCTACTATGGTGGCCAAAAATATTTTGACATAGCGATGCTTCATTTTCTTTTTCAATTATTTCTTTATTTAAAGGAAAACAATTATTGATTTAATTTCAAATAGATATTAGTAATGTTTTATTACCAAAATAACAGTTTTAGGTTTTTATACCCTTGCAGAGGGTATTATAATTTTGGTCAAAAGTGTGCAACGCAGTGAAGGAGACATCTCCGACCCTATAAAGTATATATATTCTTGATCAGGATCACCTCCTGAGTCGATATGAGCATGTCCGTCTGTCCGTCTGTCCGTCTGTCCGTCTGTCCGTCTGTCTGTCTGTCTGTTTCTACGCAAACTAGTCTCTCAGTTTTAAAGCTATCGAGTTGAAACTTTGCACACACCCTTCTTTCCTTTGCAGGCAGTATATAAGTCGGAACGGCCGGGATCGGTCGACTATATCCTATAGCTGCCATATAACTGATTGATCGGAAATGCCATAACTTTGGTGTTTTTTAAGTTAGAGGGACTTAAAAGTAAAAACCGGAGTAACAGTAGGAATATGCTCTTATTCTTATAGTGCTCGCAATGTTGAATTGACTTTTTTTGGAATAACCGTTATAACTTCAACAATTTTCATAGTTTTTTAATGAAATTTGTCTCTTTTTATTTAGTATTAATGAGACAACATTGATATGTGGCATTCATGACAGAAATTTTGTAAGTTGTACCGAAAAACTGGCGTCAAAATCCGAAAAACACGATCAAAAGGCGAAAATTTCAGTTTCAGGTGTAAAAATTTTGTCCTTTTTGCCTAAAAAATCAAAGATATATTTTTTTTTCAAAAGTTACAACCTTTAACTATTGAAAAACATCGGCAATTTTGAAATCGGTTTAAAAAAAACGAGTTTAGGAATTTTTAAGCGCAAAAAAGTCCCAAAAACTGGTTTTGTTAAAATAAATCAAGATTTTTAGGGTGTTAAACAATTTTTTATACACGGTTTTGTGTAATACTCGAACAGTTAAACAATTCCTACTAATTCACTATAAAGGTTCAGAATCACTGTTGCACTCTGTTATATTTAATTGTGAAACAAAGCTATGTCAAAATACTTATGCCACCTATCGAATTTAGTTTATTTTAGTTTAAATTAAAAAATAAATACAAAATATATTTATAAAAACCCTAAAACTGTTATTTTGGTAATAAAACATTACTAATATCTATTTGAAATTAAATCAATAATTGTTTTCCTTTAAATAAAGAAATAATTGAAAAAGAAAATGAAGCATCGCTATGTCAAAATATTTTTGGCCACCATAGTACATACATACATATATGTCTCATAGGAGAGCCTATATCTTTGGGAATATTTGTCCGAATTGAAAGCGGAATATCTTAAAATAATCTTGATTCAACTCGCCATTAATCTGCATTTAAATTAAAAGCATACGATATTTGAACCAATTTATTGTAAATTTTTTGCATTTGAAATGCGAAAAATCTTGGCAACAAGGGGTACTACCCATATGGCCCAGAAGAAAAGGTCAATATCTGTGACAATAATTGTCCGATCCTAAAGCCAAATACCTTTAAACAATCGAAAATCGATTCTCCATTTATCTGTCTTAAAAAAGGAACAAAAAATGTTGAATCCATTTTTTTTTGTAAATTGTTCCTATTGTAGAAACAAGGCTACCGCCCAAAGGATCACAAAATAGGCCATACTTTTGGTATTATTTATCTGATCCTAAAGCGGAATACCTTAAAAAAAATTGTAAATGAATTCTTCATAAATATATATCAGAAATTACAAACAACATTTTTGAATAATTTTTTGTCAATTTTTCGCAGGGGACCCTTTGAAAAATTTTAGAAACAATGGTACTACCAGTATGACTCAGAAGAAAGTCCATATCTTTAGCAATATTTGTACGATCCTAAAGCGGAATACCTTAAAAGAATCGTGAATGAATTCTCCACTGAACTGCATCAGAATCTGAAAATATATTTTTTGATCCAATTTTTTGCAGACATGGAACCCCTTGAAAGGTTGTAGCAATTACCCCCCATTTGCCTCAGAACTACGTCTATGTATCTTGGCTAATATTTGTGCGATCCTAAAGAGGAATATCTCTATTGAATTGTGAAATTGTCTATTAATCTGTTCTAAATCCGAAATACTATATCTTAGGCCTCTCTAAGATATCCCTATAAACACCCTCCAAGGATATAGAGCCATCCACTCAATATACATCTGTTTAAAAAGGAATCCTGTTCACTTAAGATGCCCTTGTACATCAGAATGCACTTAGTTAGTCTGAAAATTACATAACTCCAGTTACCCGAATTACATAACTCCACCCCCCCACACATAGTCCCTTATGGGATAGTTGTAGGGGAATATGGAAGTCGGGTAAGCGGCTTAGCAGCTTGGCGGGATAACTATACCCCCGAACTGGCGCTAAGGCCGAGTGCGGCACTTATCATTCCCCCTCCGGCCGACTCCCGGCTGGGTCTGGGTCTGGGACTGACCACATGCCGGGCATTCCATGAGGCCACCCGGCCACCAGGGCAGCGGCCAGCGGACAGCGGAATTTGCTCTCGGGGCCAATAATAAATGCCACAATTTAAGCGGATTTTACAATGTGTTGTTTGTTGCTGTTCGAGCAGGTCACTCTGGAATCCGGTTTGAACTCCGAGATGAAAGATGGCAGAAGGATATGAAGGATAAGGTGACCAATGGAGCCTCTGGCGAAGGCCTCTTTAAATGCATTTTAGAGTAATTCTATGCCTCAACTGCTCTCTGAACTCTGACCCCCAATCACAACGAAGATTCGAACTTATTGCCGGGGCAGGCAGGTTGTTCTGAGATTTTATTTGGGTCAGTGTTACTTTCGGGCCACAATAAACGCAGTACAAGTTTCATTTCTTGCTGAGACAGAGCCAGAAAGCCACAACAACAGACAGCTACAGACCACACAGAGCCAGGACGAGAACATGTCCTGATAGTAGAGCTTGGTATTGGTACTTGGTAGTAGTTCTCATTTCATTTCGCCTTTTTAGCTTCGTGTATTTTGTAGCCAAATAAATTTCCCCAGCAGATAAATCACATTTTCGGCAGTCGGCAGTCGGCCTACACAGATCCTGTGGCAAAGGACATGCTGGGAAAACAATTGTCCTGCCTATCGAGGAATTTCCATGGACTGCACTTGGAACAAAAAAATGTATATTTTTTGATGGAATTTTTAATAATTTCTTATTTAATTCGTCATCTTGAGGGAGAAACTTAGTTTTTCGACCTCCAAGCATGACCTGACCACCATCCAGGACATCCCAACCCTAATCCCCGCATTTCATCACGAAGCTGAGATTGAAAATTGTGTACAAATTTTTGGGTTTCTGTTTGAGCTTGGGCCATGATTTTGGGGTTTGAGTTTTGGTCTGGGCGGCCTGGGCGGCCTGGGTCGACTATTTGCACAAAAAATATTGATTGTTGCATGTAAATTGACTTTAATATGGCTTGGGCTTGGGCTTGGGCTTGGGCTTGGGCTTCGGGTCGCCCAGGGAGTGCAAACACAAACAGGAACACAAACACAGAGTCCATGTATGTCCCTCCAACTAGATGGCAGATGGAAGATTTTATCTTCTAGCTGTTTTCGGGGTTTCCTGCTCGAATTGCCCCCAGAACCTCCGACTGCTCACAGTCCATAAGAATTTCAGTTTTTCGGAAGAGACTCCAACTTTGGACTTCTTCGGAGGCAAAGCCACAATATTAAAACTGAATATCCTTTTAATTGGATGCTATTTGCGGTTCGAAGTTAACAAGTAGGCTGTGGCGAGAGCACTCGTGTGAATTATAATTATTAATCGAGAAAGTATTTAAAAATTGAATTAAATGAAGCCCAAACCGCTTCTCAGCCTGTTCATTAATAATTGAAATTATTATTTATTTTATTTATTTAATATATGAGCTGGTGGCTATTTCTCTTGCCAATAATCGCAATTAACTGATATGTTGGAGAGAGAACCGGATGGAGGCAAGATAAATTCGTCCTTCGTCCTTTTCCGGCTCCTTGTGCCTTTCAATTTATCAAGGGCATCCGACTGTCGCACATGTGTCGGTGTCGGTGTCGGTGTTGGAGTTGGAGTTTTCTCTTCTCCCCCGATTGCATTGATTTAACTTTTTCTGATTTTTGTCCTGGGCTGGTATGTCCTGGCACTCCCCCTTATCCCTTATCCCCTATCCCTACTCCCTTTTCGATTGCCACTCTAGTCCCTGCCTGCGAGTGGCGTTGTTATTGCTATAATTCGATTAGATTTTGTTTCAGATTACAGATTCAATTTAAATTTCAATCATGAATTGTAGCATTTTGCAGTGCCGAGGAGCAGAGGAGGGAGTCCTGCTGGGGCAAGGATGCCAAGGAGGGCATCCTGGAGGGCATGAGCTGCGTGTTTGCGGTTTGATTTAGATTTCATGCTGGTTAACACATCGTTTGCAGGCCAAGGCAGCTCTCTCTCTCGCTCTATCTTCATCCGAGGAATTCATAAGGAAAGTGAAAGGGATTTTTGGCAGGACCTGAATGCCAGGAGCCAGGGGACTGGAGTAGCACTGTCTGGTGTCGACTGTCTTCTGTCTACTGTCTACTGCCTGCTGCCTGCTGTCCACTGTCTGCTTTCTGGCGAATCCAATCAACCAGCAATTGCAATATAAACGCGTTGACAAGGAGCCCGGGGCCACCTGACAGACAAGTCGCCGAAAGCGAAACAGAAACAGAACCAGAAACAAGACTTGAAGCTATAGAAACTGAAACTGAAACAAAAAAATAAATGGAGAAGGACTGGCAAGAGTCCAGGATACTGAGGAGGACCAAGATCCACACTCACACACCCTCTAGTCCGGTCTAGTCTCTGCCATAAAAGTTAAATTTTGTGGAAAAATGCATTCATGTGCATCGAGCAGTGAATCCGATGGAGCCTGCAACTCGGGCACATTGTGTGCTTACATGTGTCGAAGTCGCATCCGCCGAAGCTCATCCACACATCCGGCTCTGGCTCTGGCTCTGGCTCTGGCTCTAGCTCCTGGCTTGTGTCCTGGCCAGGGTCCTCTGTTCTCTGTCTTGCTGGCTGGCTGGAAAATGTTCCATTAAGGATGCGTGGCAATACAAGGAGCTTGGAGATATATTAGAGAGTCCAACTCGACACCCTTTTCAGGCACTGACCGAGGAGGTGTAGTAGCTCTCTCTATTATGTGTTTAATTGTAATTATTTTTAAAGAGATGTCCCTCAAGTTCCTCTAACTCTACAGTCTTAGTCATGAGATTTATTCTCTGAAAGAGGATGATTCCCTCCCTGATTCTCTCAGTGTACTCGCCCACAACTCGTGTTATTTAGCGCCCTGTGCTGTCGTTGACGTTTTCGCGGAAGTATTGCCAACATATTGAATGCCATATATCAGCCCCAGCCACCCAGCCACCCGGCTCTTCTATTTCATTTCCACAATCCTTTCGGGGGGCAGCAACAAATGACGATCCATATGCCACACAAAGTGGTAGCAGGAGTGGTACAGGACATACAGGACATCCAGTACTCTTCCAGTAGCTGCTCCAGTAGCTCTTCTACAACCTCCTTTAGATCTATCCCCTAAACAGACTCTCCATCTTGCATCATTATACCCTTGCAGAGGGTATTATAATTTTGGTCAAAAGTGTGCAACGCAGTGAAGGAGACATCTCCGACCCTATAAAGTATATATATTCTTGATCAGGATCACCTCCTGAGTCGATATGAGCATGTCCGTCTGTCCGTCTGTCCGTCTGTCCGTTTCTACGCAAACTAGTCTCTCAGTTTTAAAGCTATCGAGTTGAAACTTTGCACACACCCTTCTTTCCTTTGCAGGCAGTATATAAGTCGGAACGGCCGGGATCGGTCGACTATATCCTATAGCTGCCATATAACTGATTGATCGGAAATGCCATAACTTTGGTGTTTTTTAAGTTAGAGGGTTAGGACTTTCCACACATGTTATATTTGACCAAAATATCTTGTGTACCAAATTTCATAAGGATCGGCCGACTATATCCTATAGCTGTCATAGAACGATCGAAATTGGCATAACTTTGGTGTTTTTTAAGTTAGAAAGATGGGATTTGGTACAAATTCTATTTTGGCAAAAACAATCTCATTTGCCAAATTTCATAAGGATCGGCCGACTATATACGATCCGCTACATATCTAATAATATAAGATGCGTGGCGCCACCTAGCGGACTGCGACTGAACTGCAAGGGTATATCAACTTCGGCTCCGCCCGAAGTTAGCTTTACTTTCTTGTTTTATTCTCAATTTGGCAAACTATCCCCAGGCTGAAGACGTCCTTGGCCAGGACTCTCCTGCGCTCCTCCTGCTCTCCAGCCAATCAATGAATTATATAAATATTTTCACAGCAAATGGAACGTAATGAAAAGCATGCTTAAGTTGCTTAAAAGCTAAACCAAACAGGGCGAAGAAAGCATCGAGCCGGGCAGTCAAGGGTAGTCAGGACATCGGCGAACGCGTCAAGGACCACAAGGACGATCCAAGTGCTGGCTGGACACTGTCCGATAACTTATCGAACGCTAGTCAGGCCCAGGCCCAGGGTGGAGCAATTAATCACCAGGAGGTGGAAGGGGCGACTTTCGTCAGGCCATCATCATGTCAAAATGCCAATTAATTAAATCATGCCCCGAGGAGTGGCGGTTGTGGCTCCTTGAGAGCGGCTGGCCACTTGAGCGAGTGTCTACTGTGGCCGAAAGGATTTCGCCAAACAGGGATGGAGGAAATAATGAAGACAAAAGCCGCCACCACATCCACCACACATATTATTCATTTCACTCGAAATTGACACAAACACTTGCCTCGGGATGTGGCAACCACTTGCGCCATTTATTCCTTCGCTCTCTGCTGCCAACAAGGAAGCAGATGTCCTTGCCGGAGCCGCTCCCAGAAGCCTAAAGTCATTTGCCGGCCATGTCGCCACACAAAAGACAAATTTCAAAGAAGGACTCGGCCCTTTGGATGGCAAGGATGTCGCAGGAGTCGGGAGTGCAGCAACAATATGCTTCCTTTCCGTCTGCAGTTACCATTTCCTCCGCCCTTCCGCTGCGATACACCACCGCCCATGATAAATGGCCCAAAATAATAGCTAACCAATTTTTTTTTTGGCCACAGGGAGTGGGAAAAAGCGAATGAATCTTCCAGTTGCAGGACATTATATTCGGGGGAAACGAAAACGAAACGCAAGAAGGACGAAACGCAAGACTATAACCGCTCCAAGGACGATATCCTGGCTAATTCATCGGGACACTGATTACGGAACAGGGCTGCAGTGGCACAAAGACCGCCGCCCGACCCGCCGGGATGTAGGGCGCCTCAAAGTCCGGCGGCGACACCAGCTCCCGGTTGCAGTAGCTGTCCAGGACGAGTCCCCGGTCACTCAGCTGCACCGTGTACCTCTCCAGCGACTCGAGCATCTGGTAGTTCCGGGCTTGTTCAATCTTCTGCGAGGGCCGGACTGTGATGGGGGCGCCGTATAAGCTGGTCTTCTCCTCGAGGATTTTGCGCTCCTTCTCCTCCAGGTTCCTGCGGTATCGGGACACCGCCGAGTACTCATCCGCACAGGTCGTCTCAATCTTGGAGACATTCAGCAGCTTCAAGGGCTTCTTCATGCTCTTCTCCAGCATCTTCCGGAGTCTCTCGGCCGTCGAACTCCGGGTCCTATTCTCCTTTGGATTGCCAGGTGGTGGTGGCTCTTCGAAGGAAAACCCAGGCGGCCCCCGGCTCTCCATCTTGGGGTATTGTTTCTTCTCCATCCTCAGGCTCCTGGGCCTGGCCTCTCCTATCGGCATCTGGGGCGTCGAGCCGAGTACGTATATGGTGGCGCCACACTGCTCGGTCTTCTTCAGGCTCTTGTACGGTCTCAAGATCGCAGGCACCCACTTGTGTTCAGCGGGTTTGTACTCTTCGGAGGTACTCTGGTGTTCATCCCTCTCGGAGGTCCTCTGGTGATCTGGGGGTCTAGACTTCTCGTAGGTCTTCTGGTATCCGGAGGGCTTTGATTTCAAAGGAGCCCATCCGTATTCGTCGGGTCTAGAGTCTTCGTAGGTCTTCTGGTATGTAGTAGGTCTAGACTTCTCATATGTCTTCTGGTATTCAGGTGGTCTATACTCGTTCGAAGTCTTCTGGTATGCGGTGGATCCAATCTTATCGGAGGTCTGGTATTCAGTTGGTTTAGACTTTTCGGAAGTTCGGAAGTACACAGACGGCCTTGACTTCTCAGGAACCAGCTCGTATTCAGTTGGTCTTGACTTCTCGGAAGCCTTCTGGTATTCGGGAGTCTTTGTTTTCTCTGGAACCCATTCGTACTCCGTAGGTCTAGACTTCTCGGAAGTTCTCTGGTGTTCAGTGGGTCTGGAATTGTGGCAAGACCTCTGGTATTCAGATGGCTTCGGCTTCTCAGGAACCCACTCGTAGTCGTCAGGTCTATGCTCCTCGTAAGTCCTCTGGTATTCAGTGGGCTTGGACTTATCGGAAGTCCTGTGGTATTCGGGAGCCCTTGGCTTCTTAGGAACCCACTCGTAGTCTGGCTCTTTTGACTTCCCAGCAGTAGCTCTCGAAGTCTCAGGGATCCTCTGGTATTCGGAAGCTATTGAGGTCCTGGGAGTCTTCTGGTATTCGGAAGGTCTATACTTTTCAGGAGACTGGTATTCGGTAGCTCTGAAGGACTTCTCAGACTTCACAGGATCTTTCTGGTATTCGATGGGTCCTCGCTTTTTTTTCTTCTCTGCAATCCTCTCATCGATGGCCAGCTGAACTTCATCGCGGATCAGTTTCTTGAAGTCCTTACTGAGCTCAATTTTATCGTCCATTTGAAAGGGGGATTTGTGTCGGAAAGCACTCCGCCTTGATACGATGTGAGAAGTGTAATGATTGGAGTTTCAAATCGGAGACTACTAAGAAAGCTAGTGATTCATCTGCCCACCGAGAAGCCATTCAAAACTCCTGCAGCTTATCAATTACTCGTCAATGTCCTTGCTGCTCCCCGTAATGTTGCAGTATGTGATAAAATATCCATAATCTGATGGCTGGAAAGGATTGCTGGAAAGGATGGTGGTGCAGCAACCCAATTTCTGTCCAAGAGAGCATTGTAAGCGAATTAATAGACTCCGTCTCAACGGTGGGTTTCGAGGACGAGGTGGCAAGGAGAATGGGACTCAATCCGGCTGAAAATTGTCGTCGAGCTTCAAAGGAACCAGCCTGTGGCTTCTTCAATCCTGCAGTGTCCTTTACACCTCCTACCTCGCACGCTCATGTCATGTTCGCAGCTGTTGTTATGGGCTTTTGTCTAAGAGTGTGTTGTGTGAGAGTGTGTGTGTTTTAGAGCATGTGTGTGTGTGCCAGTGTGTGTGTGTGTGTGTGAAAGCGTTGTCTGTTTAACTGGCAGGCTCATCATACACACACACACACACAAACACACACTTACAGACACACAAAGTCCTGCAGAAAACAAAGCGAATACAGCGACTTGGCTGCTTGTTATCAGTGAGACGGTTCTGGCTTTCTACACTGCAAAAAAAAAAGCTATAATTTGATCTTGGCAGAGTCTAGCTCATTAAAAGGCTGAACTTTCATGGGGATTCTGTCTTCCAGAAGTCTATTATTGACTGCTCCTTTAGTTCCTGTAATTGTTGCCTACTTTTTGGAGTGAAAACTGAAAAATTTCTCTCTCTGTATGGCAGGCAACTCGGTCTATTGACAAATACGCAATTGACAGTTTGCAGCACGTAGCCGCGTACAATAACATAACAGGCATGAACGGCAGCAACAACAAACAGGACGAACAGGACGAACAGGCGACGGAAACACCATCACACCCACTCACACACACTGATACACACACACACTTAGTCATAGAGACACATACATATGTGGGAATATCCTTGTAATAGTTGGAATTACAACGCGTCACGCGGTGGGGGCAGGAAATTGATGGCAGGATGGGAGGATAGAAGGATGGCAGGATGGCAGGATGACTGTGTGGTAGAATGCCAGCTGCTTTGAGTTTTTATTAACTGCCATCCAGTTGGGAGACAAGTGTAAGCGAGCAATTATCAGGCCACCTGTCCTGCTCCTCCTGGCCCTTGACTTTGTCCTTGCCTCCTTGTTGGATCAGGCGCAGGATTCTTCTGTCATATGCTATGGACCGACCTCAACCACCCTACCTCCTACCTCCTACCTTCCCCCCTCCCCCCTGTAAACAAAAACAAAAGAGGAAAGAATAAAATGGGAACACGCCTCAGGGACCCCAGGAGACTGACAAATTTATGCCATCTTTCCACAAACACGCATGCTTCGTGCCACTAAATTTTGGCCATACTTTTTGGTGGCAAGGGGCAAGGGGCAAAGATGGGAGGGGCAAGGGGGGATAGCGTTGAAGGACCAACTTTCGCCAAATTGCCAATGGCGTGTCCTGGCCCATAGAGGAATTGCAGCTGCCCAAAATCAAAAGATGCTACTCTTCCTGCAATCCCAACTAAAATAACAAGCCAGAAAGGAGCTGAAACCTTCATATAAATTATAATTAATTATTTAAAACTCTAACAAGATTTTTTTCAAAAATTATAATTAATTATTTAAAACTCTAACAAGATTTTTTTCAAAAGATTATAGCAGAAAATATGCAAGATTCGAATTTAAGAAACTAAAATTTGTAGGAAACAGGGGCTTCTTCTATCTACTCTT
>JAJJHT010004648.1:3289600-3304241 GCA_021223865.1 Drosophila pandora | reverse complement strand
TAATATTCTATAAAAAGTAAATAATTATTAGCACAATAATAGTTATACTATTATGTATAATAAATAATAAGAATTGAAAAATAATGAATAAAAAAAATAAATAAAATGAAAGAAATACTTACATATGTATATTATATAATATTAATCAAGTTCCAACACGCATTACTGCCAATAGCCTCGCACCTCAGTCGCATATTCCATTCATATTCAAACGGTTAATCGGCTGCTTGCACTTTACATATCTCTCATTCCCTCATTCCCACCTGGAATTTGTGAAGAAAATTTTCGTCAGCACGGGCTTCCAGGCTTAGCAGGCGAGGCAAGAATGGAAGTGGAATGGTAATTGCGCAGTTTTAAACTATTCCAATTTTTTCACGGCAATAATCTGCGTAGGAATGTCTTTTAAAACTGTTAAAACGCAAATACACTCATATTTTAGTTAAGTTTTTTCACCTTTTCTTTATAAATAGTTTATCCAAAATTTGATTTGTATAAATTTTACCAAAATAATGGTAAATAATGTTATTTTTTTCTCTTCTTTTTAGTTTTTACACATTGTTGCAGGAAAGAAAACACACTCACCTTAAAATAAACTAAATATTCACTTGAAAACACTTCGCTAGTCCTCCTCCGATGACGTAATTTTCCGGAGCAGGCGCAGCAAATGGATCTCGCCATGGATCCGCCATTCGAAGTTTCCATGGCCTCTTTCTCGATGGAATGGCGTCGAAGAAATGGAAGGAGCAAACGCAGAGGTTTTACACTCTCGCTATGGATTCTGTTCTGCGGAACTCTCTCTCTCTCGTTAGAATGGCGTCGGAGAAATGGAAAGAGCAAGCGCAGCGGATTTACGCTCTCGCCATGGATCCGCCATTCAAAGTTTCTATGGAACTCTCTCTGAATAAAATGGCCTCGGAGAAATGGAAGGAGCACGGAAAGGGAATTAACGCTCTCGCTGTGGATCCGCCGTTCAAAACTTCAGGCTGGAAAAGAATGGAAGTGGAATATTAATTGCGCAGTAGAAACTATTCCAATGATTTTTTTCACAGCAATGATCGGCGTAGAAAATGTCACTTTTAAAACGCACTTGCACGCATTTTTACACATTTTCTTTATAAATCTTTAAGTCATAGTTTCTTGTCTATAAATATTACCAAATTATATATGAAATATTTATTTTTCTGTTTATCTTTTTTATATTATTGTTTCACCAAAAAAAAAACACTCTCACCTTAAAATAAACTCAATATTCACTTCAAAAAAGATCGCTGCAACTGCAATTGCAATTTAAAATTTTCTTCCGATGACTTTGTCTTTCTCGATGGAATGGCGTCGAAGAAATGGAAGGAGTGAGCGCAGCGGCCCTTACCCTCTTGCTGTGGATCCTCTCTCTTGTTAGAATGGCGTCGAAGAAATGGAAGGAGCGGGTGCAGCGGATTTTCGCTCTCGCCATGGATCCGCCATTCAAAGTCTCGGAGAAGGCGTCGGAGCAATGGAAGGAGCAAGCGCAGCGGATTTACGCTCTCGCTGTGGATCCAGTGACGTGGAACTCTCTCTCGATAGAATGGCGGCGAAGAAATGGAAGGAGCAAGCGCAGCGGACTCTCGGTGTGGATCCGCCATTTAGAGTTACTATATGACTATCTCTCTCGATGCAATGGCTGCNTGGCAGATATGGCAGCCGGAAATATGAAAAATTTAAGAATGAAAAATGTAATTAACTATAATTTGTTTTTAGTGTAAGACTGTAGGAAGGACTTTTAGGATAAATTAACAACTCAGTCGTGGGTCGCAGAGAGCAGGAGTAGAACAAACAAGAAAGGAAAGCTTACTTCGGGCGGAGCCGAAGTTGATATACCCTTGCAGTTCAGTCGTAATATTATTAGATATATAGAAGATCGTATATAGTCGGCCGATCCTTATGAAATTTTGCAAATCAGATTATTTTGTCCAAAATAAAATCTGTACCAAGTCCCATCTTTCTAACTTAAAAAACACCAAAGTTATGCCAATTCCGATCGTTGTATGACAGCTATAGGATATAGTCGGCCGATCCTTATGAAATTTTGTACATAAGATATGTTGGTCAAATATAACATTTGTGGAAAGTCCCAAGCCTCTATCTTAAAAAACAACGAAGTTATGGCATTTCCGATCAATCAGTTATATGGCAGCTATAGGATATAGTCGACCGATCCCGGCCGTTCCGACTTATGTACTACCTGCAAGGAAAACAAGGATGTGTGCAAAGTTTCAACTCGATAGCTTTAAAACTGAGAGACTAGTTTGCGTAGAAACCGACAGACAGACAGACAGACGGACAGACGGACAGACGGACAGACGGACAGACGGACAGACAGACAGACGGACAGACGGACATGCTTATATCGACTCAGGAGGTGATCCTGATCAAGAATATATATACTTTATAGGGTCGGAGATGTCTCCTTCACTGCGTTGCACACTTTTGACCAAAATTATAATACCCTCTGCAAGGGTATAAAAAGATTGGTGGCCTTGGGGGCCGACTTTTGATTTATTCGCGACTGTATTAGCTCTTGAAGCGAGATCCCAGGGATTATCCATTTGTCGTCCCGAAAAAGGTCCTGCTCTGGCCATTGTCCGGAAGGAGGAGGAGGAGGAGCCAAGCCACCTGGACCACCCGGACCATCCGGACCACCTGAACCACCGCAGCCACCAGAGTCCCCACCACGTTGCCGGAGGCGTTGAGCCAAAAATATGATTCATGTCAGAATTGTCGTGCGTATAAATGAATATTTGAATTATTGTTGTCGTGCTACGTGCCTCGGTGTAGGTGTAGGTGTATTTCCATACACCTTCCTCTACACATACATACATATATACATGGGGGTGTGTGTGGGTGGGTTGTGCAAGTTCATAAATTATGGCTGCTTCCTGGGACACTCGAAGCCATGGGCCTCCTTTGTCCCGTCTCAGAATTCAAATCGAAATCAGTATTAGAGATGCATAAAAAGCTATATCTTTATATCGATAGGTTCTTAAAAACTATCGAAAATATCGGAAAATAATTTAACTCTTCTAGGAAGTGAGATTATTGAATATATTTTNTATCATAGCAGTTTAATATCGATAAGTAGCTAGTTGCTTGCAGTTATCGATAAAAAATACTATGTATTATAATACTAACATAATAATCGGTAATACTATGTAAGTACTTGTCCCGTCTCAGAATTTTAATCGAAATCAGTATTAGATTTGCATAAAAAGCTATATCTTTATATCGATAGGTTTTAGAAACTACCGAAAATATCGGAAAATAATTAAACTCTTCTAGGAATTATTTAATTTAATAAAATTTTAAAACAGTTTAATATCGATAAGTAGCTAGTTGCTTGCAGTTATCGATAAAAAATACCATATATTATAATACTAACTTAATACCATATAGTAGTTCTCTTATAATAATTTTCTTATGAATGCAATCTCTAAGCTTTACTTCGAAAAAAAGGATAAAGGACATGACAAGGCACATCCTTAAAGGACATCCTGGGCATATGTGTCACCTTTTCCTCAATTTTTTCCCCCGCCCAGGTCATCTGGCTTGGCTTTGGCTCCATCTTGAGCTTCAGCAGATAAGTATAAGTTTTAATGTCTCAATTGGCTTTATTGCCACACTGACTGGTCCACTTTCTCTCTCCCAGCTCACTTTCACCTTTCTGCTTGGCTCTATAGAATGGTTGTGTGTGTGTGTCTGGAATCACTTAAGTTTGGTTTTGTTTTTCAGTTGCCAAAACTCAGTTTGAATGCATAATAAGCACGTTCTTTATGGCATACAAATGGGGCGGTATGAATAGGGGTGTGGGTGTGGGTCGTTCTTGTGGGCTGCTTTGTTATATTATGTTGAGTGCTGGCTATTAACTTACACCGTACACTGTATACTGTATACCATATACCATACACCGTATTAACGTGCGCCACACACGGCGTATGAGTGATAAATAAATGATGCGCCAACAGGCCTAGTCATGGGCTTCTGGAGATATCCGAAAGGGAGGTGCTTCCATGGCTCTGCGCTGTCTTTCGATATTCCAAATAAATTAAAAACTTTTTCAATTGCATTTCTCCGGGCCGGGCCGGAGACGTGTCCGCCGGAAAGTCATGTTCAAGGTGGCAACATATTCATGTACATGTTTATGCGAATTAGATTATATAAATAAACGTGCCAGATATCTATACGTTATTTATATTTTATCAGGAATATGGAAGAGCCTTCTTGTTAGTACCTACAGGGCCTGTTTATCGATAAACGATTGAATATGTTCTTGAAAATGTATTTAATTATCCACAGTAACTATCTTTTTTATCGATAAATTATAAAACGAAAGATAATATTGTAGAATGCTATGTTATGTTTAATGAAATGAATTTTAAGAAGCATTTGAAAAATATTAGAGGAAACACCTGCCGTGCGTGCTTATCGATAAAGGATTGAATGAAATAGTACCTATCTCTTTATCAATAAGCTATATGTTATGTATAGCTTATAAGTCTTATCGATAAATTATAGAATATTTTCTTTAAAATATGTTTATTATTAATAGACGATATCCCATGTATATTTAGTGAATAACATGAAAAAATGGCAGGGAATACCAACATAATCTATCTTTTTTATCGATAAGCGAGAAAAACTATAGAAAAATATAAAAAGTTTTATTACCTACAGTGTTTATATTTTAATCGATAAGTGATATGTTAAGAAGCACTTGAAGAACATTAAAGGGAATATTTGCAGTGCCTGCTTATCGATAAACAATATTCATTTTTGATAATATTTTTAATTGCCTACCCTAACTATCTTTCTTATCGATAAATTATTGCTTGGATTACCGAAAGTGTCTATCTTTATTAAGGTTAAACGCATGAGAATATTGGTGTATATATTATTCTATACTTTAATCGATAAATGATAGGTTAAATGAATGAATTAAATGCATTTTGCGAAGCATTTCCTGCAGTGCCTGCTTATCATATGAATGGGAATTCTTGCAGTATCTATCCTTTTATCGATAAACGATACAACATATTGTCGAAAATACAATAAACTTTAATCCTTAAAAACACCATAACTAAATCCCTTTACAAGCTTACTTTTGAGATGAGAATTTTTTAGAACGAGATTCTAAAAACTAATTTATATTAAATAAATAGTAATTCCTGCAGTTGCTCTCTTTTTATCGATTAACGATAGCACATATTTAGTGCTAGTGTTATATATATTAAACTTTAATCCCTAATAACTCCATGATTAAATCCTTTTTCATTTTTGAAGCTAATTGCTTTCTGCTCCGAGGAGGAGGAAGAAAGAAAAGTAAATTACATTTAGGGCTGTGGGAAAAGCAAATTGGCAGTCATGAAACGCACTGTAGTAGCTACCTCGTACACGCTCATTTTCGATTAATTTAGCCCCGGCCCCGCCTCCTTTTCTGGGGCTAGGATGGCCTCCTCCTGCCGCTTTCAGCCCCTCTCAATTCAATTAAGCTTATGAAAACTTGAAGCACCAAATTTAAAGGATCATTAACACTTTCATGTGAGCCTGCTGTGTCCTTTCGTGTTTCGCTTTTGTGTGTGTGTGTGTGTGTGTGTGTGTGACGTGTTCGTGTTGTGTAATAAAATTAACAACTTTATTGCATCGTCGCCTTCGACAAAGGACCCTTAAACGGATGGCTCTAAAGTGCCACCGGAACAGGTCCCTCTGCCAGCCGAACAATGATGGCCAGAGGCCATTCCGAGATGGAAAGTTTATGGATTTTTTTTTCCACAAAAATCATCAGGATGTCAGGAGGATAACTTTTTCCATGAACCAGATGAATAGATAACCAGATGACCAGATAACCGGATGACCAGATAACCGGAAAATAACGATTCAAAAGTTTTTATGTAAATTAATTGTTTGCCTTCCTCCCTCCAGGACTGCCAGGCTCTGCCAGGACACCTTTACGGCTGAAAGTCTGAAATTCTTTTTGATTTAAATGCCAGCTTGGCACATTCGAGCTAGAGAGTGCTTGGCCTTTGCCGCCACTTGGTAATTTTTCACTTGACCGCCGGCCCAGGACCTTAGATCCTGCTGCCCAAAAAAAAATAAAAAAATTCTTGGCCTGGCCAAGAAATGCATTAGAACTCGAAGGCCCGAAAGCAGTCACCAGCTGTGGTGCGACCTTTGACACACGAGTGTCCTGCAGACTGCAGAGTCCTGGCTGGAAGGTCCTGGGCGAGATTTAGTGCCAATCATAAGGAGATGGCTTTCATTGATTTACGCTAATGCATTTTTAAACGCAGCCGCCGCCGCCGCCGCCTCTTATGCTGGCACAACTTTATGAGCTGGGAGAGAAGGATGCTAGCTAGGATGCTGGGATATGGCCCCGGGACAGGATACTTTAAGTCACCTAAGCGCGAATAAATCAGCAAATTGCCAGACGGCCAGAGAGAGGGACCGGAGCAGGGCAGGAGTGCCGGAGGAGCGACGAAAACACATTATAAGCTGAAATTATTATAATCGTTGCATACTTGCAAGCGCGTTCAGTTCATAAATAACACTCCAACCCTCTTTTCTTTTTTCTTTAAAAAGGAGAAGCAAAAAAGGATGTGCAGGAACAGACAGAGGGGCCCAAGGATACAGTAAGAGCAGCGGCAGGACATCCTAAGGCATTAGATAGACTCTTCGCCGCATCGCAACTAAGTAATTGAGTTCGAAATCGGCGGGCAAACTCAACTCGGACAATATTGGCAGTAAGTTTATAACAATTTCTCTATAAAAATATCCTTCAACTCCAAGGACTCTAAAGAGAAACAAGAACTAGTAACTTGCTGGCAATTTTTATATCCTTTCGACATAAAAGTGTCTTAAGAGACTCTCTAAATAGATTCCTTTTCTTTAAAAATATCCACATCCTTTTTTAACAAACATTGAAATATTTTATGGAATTTTCTCCTCAAAGGACATCCAATAAATTATCAACTTGCTTAGGAAATTGTAAAAGTTTCACGCGGTTATTTTTTCCTCAAAAAACTTTCAGCGAAAAGCAAAGTTCTCAAGAATCAAGAATTAATATCCTCTGTCTATTGTAGATCAAAAATAAAGGTCCTAGATCCTTAAATACCTATTACCTGGTCACTCTTTCCCCAAAGGACTAACCAAAAAGGAGGGATCGAATGGCCATAATTCAAAAATTTCAGTCCCAAAGGAATTGCAGCTCCTTCCAAGGATCCTTTATCGTAAGCTTCTTGTCCAATTGTCGTCGCAAAGATGGCCAAGAAAAGGAGCAAGGACCAAGGACGAAGGACGAAGAAGTTTGAAATTTATTCGATTCACAGTGATTCATAATGATAATCGCAATAATCATAATGCAAATATTTCATAAAGCAAATTGCCGCAAATATTTCACAAACTGGCGGGGATCCTGCGAGGATGGGGGCAGGATGCGAGGATGATTGCATCATCTGCCATTTTGCCCCTCTCTCTATACTATATTATTTTTTTTTTGTTGGTGTGTCCTGGCCCCCCCTTGGCACTTAATCGGGTGCAATTGTTATTTGCCACTGACATCCATGTTGATGTTGTGGCGTGCTCATTGACGCACATCCACCACAATGGTCATTAATTTGTTTACAATTACATGCATTTCGGCTTTCACATTTTTTCTTTACTCATTTTTTGTGTATTGTTTTTCTATTTTTTCTCTCATGCATCATGCCATGCAGTTTTTTAGCCTTTTGGCTTTCAGGTGAGTCCTTAGGCCCATTTCCAGAATGTCAGGAAGCGAATTAATAATTCGAATCAATTACAATTACAAATTAAACTTCAAGTGGAGGAACTAAGCTTTTTATTAAATAATAAAAATATTAAGAATTTTATTTTTACTCGGCTTAGTCACTAAACTGATTTGATATGACCATCAAATAGATATCCTTTTTAATTGCTTCTATTATTTTATTTTGCCATTTCAGTATTTTTAATTACGCTTCTAGGCATTTCCGATCACGTACTCTCCCTCTGAAGAGTATTTGATTAAAATTTGATTAAAACTCAACCAATTTTATTAGTTTGCGGTGGCGCTGGGCGTTTTTGTTAATTCACTTTAAAAGCAATTAAGTTTTTTTTTTAATGCTATTCCGAATAAACAATATGTGCAATCACTGGCCATGTCATCATGGGGCCATAGGTCACACCTTCACTCTGGGCTGTAATGAGGAGGGCATTGTCAGGGCCTTCGCTTTTGTTTAATATTATCATTATTATTTTTATTATTATTGCTGGCTGGCCTGCAATATCCTGCATCCCAGTGCTATCCTTGGCAGTTGTTAATAAAGCCATAACAATCGACATCATAATCATCGATGTCATTGTGAGTAAATAATTGTAATTATCCTCGAAATTATTTTTTAATTTCTTTTTCTTTTTTTTTTTGCTGCAACTCCAGCTGTACAATTAAAATATTTATTTCCAAATGATTTACTTACAAGGCGGCAATTAAGGCTGATCGAGCGAAGGAAATCGGAATTAAATTCAATCGGTATGGGAATATATATTCAGATATATATGTATTTTGTGCAAGAGTCTTAATGATGCCACTTGTTTCTGGGAAATTGTTTTTCTTCTTTTTTTCGCCCGTTCTGGCTTGCAGCCAATCTGGCTTGCAATTGAGTTACACGGCGTATACGTGATATGCGAAACAACAAGCTATTGTTCCTTTCCCGCTGTTCTTGAAGGATTTTCTTTTCTTTTATTGAGAGAAAAATAAGTTGGATTAAACGAAAGAGTTTAAGATCACCTTGTCCTTTGAAAATCCTTCCACTGACTCCAATCTTTTGGGAGAATAACCCATAAAATCCGCTTTGATAGTCATTATCTGGTCTGGCAAGGACCTCTCCTGTGTGTGTGTGTGTGTTGTGCACTTTCTTTGCGTATTAAATTTGCATTTAATTAAAATGCCACAAAACTCTTAATGAGTCCTGCCGTCCGTCCTGCTTGCACTTGCAGGGCGCTGGCTTAGCAACTTTTTACATTAGTTACCGTTACACGGCAACGCTCAAGGCTTCAGGTTACCGTTATGCGCTGCCTCTTGATTCCCATTGAGCCAAAAAAGAGCGCGAAATATGCACGGTGGCAGCTACCAAAAAAAAAGAAAATAGTAATAAAGGAATGCAAAATGGTCAGAGGTCAGAGGTCAGTGGGAGAAGGGACGGACGAGACTGGGACGAGCGGAAGAAAATTGTGCAAATGACCAAAAGTTCAAATGCGAATGATTTATTCGGAAGGAGCAGAGCAGCGAAAAGCAGCCAAGCAAAAAACCATTGCATACTTATGAGGGCAGCCAAGCAGATCCCCGCCGCCATTTGCATTCTCAACAAATGCAACAACAACAGCAAGAAGAGTGGCAAACAGTAATTGTTGCAACATTTTTGCTACAAATAAATTTATGAGCCAACCAAAGGGCTAGTTGTCTGAAATCTTCATTGATTACAACGAATTTTTCCACTTACAAATCATCTAATTACGATTTCCTGAGCAGTTCCGGTAAGGAGGACGATAAAAAATACTAAATTATCTACTAGAGATGGGCATTTGAAAATATAGACTTAATCGATATTCCGATTAGCCGATTAATACATAAGTCGAAGATCGCTCTCTGTTTTCCAACACTATTTTAAATATGGCGGTAAACTTTACGTAATTAACGTAACGTAACATAAAAGTAAAGCTTTTTAAATTTATTTAAACTGATTTATAAAGAAAAATAAATTGTTTTTATGGGAATTTGTGATAAACGTTTATGTATTATGTCAAATTAATAAAGTTTAGAAAAAAAGTCAGTTAATATTCTACGAAATAACGTAAATATTCTTACTCCTAAAGTCAAAACCATAAAAAGACAGCATCATCCCCACCTGTTTTTAATATTTTTACTAAGAAAACCTCATCAAAAACCTCTAAAAATACCATTTCCTTAACATTTTCTTAACCATTACCCAATTTCAGCCATAACATGGCTAATCTCCAGCCAGCCCTTCACCGAGTTATGATTGAGTTAATTGAAACGTAGATGGTTTAATAGTTCCAGCTTTGAATATTTTGAAGTCTGGTTGAGTGAGTTTCGAGCAAGACTGCCAAGCAGGCCCTGCCTGCCAAGGATGGCTGGAAGTTTGATTTATTTGCCGTGTCGACTGAATTGCAAATTGCAAACTTTCTAGACAACAGGGGACAACACAGTCGAGTAATTCACGAGAGCTGCATGTTAAGTGTAAGTTTTCCGATCTCCTCGCTCCAAAGAATTTTGCGGCTTCTCCATATAAGTCTCCATCTCAGTCTCAGACTCGGTCTCAGTTGAAATGTAGCTTGAACTTTTCTAATTGTAAAATTGGATAGAGGCAACTATTGCCTGCCTCTGTCGAGGGCCTCCGTTTGTGAAAAACCAACTCTCCGGGTCTCATCCATTGCATCGTCTTTGACTTAGTCCTATCTCTTTCATCCGGCTTGGTGTTGTCTCTTTCCCACTGGCACGTGTCAAGTGCGACAAGCAATGAACTTTTTGTATTAAACTGTCAATGAGGTCTGTCTCAGTATGTAGGGGTCCTGGGCCTGGTCCTGGGCCTGGGCCTGGGCCTGGGCCTCCACCGAGTCCTGGCCCACATTCGCAATTTCTGTGTCTGCACGAAAAGAAAATCTAAGCCAATTTCATCCAGGAATTGCAATTTTTCGCTACGCAGAGCATTTCAATTTTGCCAACCAAAGCCTAAACAAACATGGAATGTAATTTTCCTTTTCGTTTTTACCCAAAATGCAAATAAATGTTTCCAAGAAGAGATCCTACAGAAGGAAAGTGAAAACTTAACAATTANTAAATAATAATTTAATATTAAAAATATATATTAAAAAATATTGAGACTAAAATCTAACTTTGTTCTTCCAACCTCTACTAGTCAGAAAAAGGAGCAGCCTTCCTATATTTTCTCTCACTGCCATTGGCATCAAGTGTTTTTTTTTTTGGAGGGAAAATGGAAGGAAGGAAGGATGGCAGGACTCGCTGGGGTATGGCGTCTGTCTAGGATACTCAGCTAGAAAAATGGCGGAGCATGCATAACAAAAACATTGCCAATGGCATCAATTTTCAGCGCCAATTTTCCAGGGTAACATGGAAACAACTGAGACTGAGACTGGGACTGAGGCGGAGGGGCCTCCTACATCATGTCACTTCCTCCTCCTCCAATACCCGGGACTTGTTCATTATTTTAGCCCCTAGATTCCTTCCCCACCCTACTATTTGGCACTTTATAAGCCCGGGCATGTGTATTTTTGGCTTTGTTTGCTTTATTTAGGCTGCTGTCTGTCTATTTGCTCAAGTTTGCATACAAATGCCAAGGAAAGTGGAATTCTGGCAGAGCCACAGGGGAGGGCTTTTCAATTGGAAGTCATTCTGAAAATGTTATACCCTTTTTTTTTAAACACCAAACTTGGTATTAAGACTTGGAGTTTAAGGCTAAACTCTTTAAGGAAGAACTACAAATCGATCTCTAGTTCTAAAGTTTATTTATCGAGATTTTGCAGCATGTTTTATCCCCAAAGACAGCCCAGAAATCGGGAGAGTCCTTAATGTTATTCAATCACGGACAGGACCCACAAGCAATTGGGATTTATAGCCCAGCCGAAGGATATTTCCAGGACCTGTGCATCGCCCTCCTTTTCACTTGGTCAGATTTTTATTGGCAATGCACTGGAAAAAAGGGAGGCAGAAACTGAAATTTATAGACGAATCCCAGCCAAGAACACTACGAGTAGAGTATTTAAAATATTTCAAATTATTTGAAAGGTTTTTTGAAAGAATATCTCCGTTAAAGGATTGGCGGAACAAGAAACCTTTGACCTTTTGGGCCACTGACATGGAGGTCCTTTCGCTCCTCCTCCACACTCGAGAGTCTCAAGTCTTTGTAGCTTCGGGATCTGCATCAATGCCTGCCTTCTGGAAGAGCCTGTCAAGGGTCACCCACACACAGGACATAGGACACACACACACACACACTCATACACACTTGGATTAACACTTCCGTTTCGCACAGTTCCGGTTTTTCGTTTATTTTATTGTTCGCTTCCCGTTTATTCAGTCTTTGCCTTTGTCTTTGTCTTTCTAGTCTCGTCTTGGAAAAAGAATGATCTAGATGTGCCCAAGGACTAGGCGATAGTAGCGATACTATCGGTTAAAAAGTATATGTTTATCTAGTTATCCTTACGGCTAGTTTAAGGACTTTGAGCTATGAGACTCTTAGAAAATATATAACTTTAATAGAGTCCTTGAAAGATTCAATTAGAAAGCAGCTGTTATCCTCACAAGTACCGGGTATTTATAGTCTTTACTATCGAAACTATCGATTAATTTCCTTTCATGTGATAGTTTTATTCTCTAGTCTCTAGTAATCTCCAAGAGACTCTTTTAAAATATTACTATAATAAAGTCCTTGAAAGATTCAATAAGAATTCAGTTATTAACCTCAAAGGTACCTGGTATTTATAGTCTTTACTATTATTATTATCGATTATCGATTAATTTCCTTTATACGATAGGTGACTTCTCTCTCTAGTAATCTCCGAACTAAAATGAATCCTAAAGCGAAACCGAAACCAACCTGAACTCAACTCATCTGCACTTGATTCCCAGTCCTTTCCGCAACTTGCCCCATCTCCTGCTGCTGCCTCGTTTTTTTTTTTTGTTGGTCCTGTGTGGTCGCTCCTCACGTCCCACGTCCCATGTCTCGAATTTTTATTTCGAGCAACTGATAAGCTTCGATATAAGAGGATTTCAAAGTGTCTTAAATAACGCTTGAGCGCATTCTGTGTGAGTGAGCCGCTGGGACTGGACTGAGCCATGTGTCTTTGCTGGATGCTGGATGCTGGAAGGACGAAGGACGAAGCAGGACGAAAGGAGGTGGAGTGTATGGGACATCTGAAAGGACAAGCAAAAGGACGCCAATGGGACTTGTGAGGTGGCAGAATGTAGCTGCATTTTTAGCTTTGGCCCGTACAATAAGCCTAGATCCGAGTAAAAAACGAAGAACAGGACAGGTTTCATTGTGTTTGCTCCCTTGGTCCTTGCTCCTTACTCCTTGGTCCTTGGTCCTTGCTCCTGCCAGTCGGGCCACTGCCTGACTTCCTTTATTCATTATGGGTGTGAATAATATGCCTCAATACGCACTCTGGATGCCGGTTGGGAGACCAAAACGAGACCAGGACGAAGTGAAAAGGTGCCACAAAGGATGAGAGGGCATGGCACCACCATAGTAGTGCCAAATAGTTGGTATATCAGGGGGTAGTTTAAGGGGTTTTTCTTTTAAAATTAACAAGAGTTTTTAGAAGAGAAATCAATTAACAAAAACTATAGAGTTTTTTCCATTTAATCCTTATTTAAAGTTTTTATTTATAGATATATCGTAGAACTCACAAGTCCCATCTCGCAATGACGTTCCATATTTCCCATTCTGAAGACCCTCCTCCTCCTTCTTACCTCCTCCTTGAGAGTCCTTCTCGACGCCTCTGTTTTTCTTGTGTGGCGGAGAGAAAAAGGTTTTCACCTTTATTTGCTGCATGCTTCATTGAATATTTCCCTTTCGTTAGTGAGGCAATGAAATGTCTGTTATAAGCGAACACACACTCGTTGAGAATCTGAGGGAAAACTTTGAGAGACCTACACCTACACACCTCCATACCTACATCCATTTACTGGAAGACGGACATACTCGTATAGTTTATAGTCTGGTGCTATCAACACTTTAGGATCTCGTATGTTAAACCGACTTAAACACATAAGATTTATGCCTTTTTCTCAAACGTGTGCCTCAAGCACACCCTACACCCATCCCTTTTTTATTGGAATCTCACTCAAGGAATCCAAATGGGAATGGCAATAAAAAATCGTAAATTACTTGGGATACTCCTACTTTAAAATATCAATTTAACACACTGTTATGGTATTTTATTTTGAATATTTTTAATCACTAAAATAGACAAGAGATATTGTTCTATTTCATATTTCATCTGGCAGCAATTTGGGATCGTTTGTCATCGGAATGGTGGCGAGTTCGTGAGCCCCATCTAAGCCAATTGACGCCAATTTGAAATACATAAACATTTCAGCAATGCCATAAATAAAAGCACCAACTGCAGCTGCAACCAATCCGCTTCAGTTATTCACTCAAAAGGCCAAAAATACAAAACGCCACGGCCGGGCATGGCAAACATTTTCCCATAAAATGAAACAGCCATCCAGCCATCCAAACAACAAAAGGCAAGTAACAAAATGTGGAAAATTATTTCTCAAAAAATCCTTCACAACCATGACAGTGGGTCTGAGTGTGGGGTATATAGTAGTGTAGTAGTAGTGCCACATCCTTCGTGCCACTTTCACCCAAATTTCCACCGAACAGAGACAAAATTAGGCTCAGATTCCTTTTTCTCGCTGGCCAACATACATTTTTCGGTTCTTTGAATTTTGAAATGCCCTGCAAGGGTTAGGGTATTTGGGTTTTAACAGGACTTATACGAATTATACAGTTAATGATATTACTTTAAATATTTTTCTAAATATATTTATTTAATATTAACTAAATAGTAT